>JAHBCN010003726.1:7500-71773 GCA_019359885.1 Listronotus oregonensis | reverse complement strand
GCCAATGGTTGTGCAAAATTGTGCAAAAATCAATCTATCAATTGATATAATTAAAGCTAAAATACTTTGGGTGGGGGGGGGCTACGGCTATATATTATAAGCGTTATATCTCTTTTGGGGCACTTGTGCAAAAATTGCCAATGGTTGTGCAAAATTGTGCAAAAATCAATCAATCATTTGATATAATCAAAGTTAAAAAAACTTTGGGTGGGGGGCTACGGATATATTTTATAAGCATTATACCTCTTTTGGGGCACTTGTGCAAAAATCGCCAATGGTTGTGCAAAATTGTGCAAAAATCAAGCTTTCGATTGACATAAAAAAAAGTTTAAAAAAATAAGTGGGGGGGGCTGGCGTTAAGTTGGCCTCCCCCACAATTACATAGTCACAGTTACTCTTGCGCAGGTGTGCAAAAATTAAAATTGCCTGTGCAAAATTGTGCAAAATGTGTGCAAAATTGACACGTAGGAAAAAATTGAAATTTAATAGTGGGGGGCCAACTTAATCGACCCTCTTTATGAATGAGAAGCAAACCCCATTTTTTTAAATTTTCAACAGTACTTAATGTCAATTAAATCGTTTTTTAGTAATTTAAATATTATTTATTAACCTGCTTAATAAAAGATATAATCTGTCATTCAAACAAAACTTACAGCGTTAAAATTATATTTAAAAAAGTGGGTATCATCTTTTAATTCCTATTCTTTCCTGGTTACCGATCGAAAGCTCTCCAAAATCATACTAAATATGTCTACAATCCTCGCCTTCCCATATTTCCATTTTAATTTAATTTTTCAATTTATTCATATATGAATTAATTAGTCATGGAAATGGGAAAATCGTGTAATAGCTTCATTTAAATTTTCAAATGTGCAAAGAGTTTCCAGCTAAAAGGGATAAATGGCACCGTCCTAGATTTGCATACATCACCTCGTTTGACATACAAGAGAGTTAATTAACTAGTGACAAATTTAGTGCCTTAGAAAAGGTATTAATTTTCGCACGGCATCGACGAAGTTAAGTTTGCAAAATAAGTCACCTTTTGGCTGGGTAATAAAAATTTTAGCAGAAGTTAGTACCTTTATAATAATAATCAGATGAAAAAAGAACAAAAAGTTGTTAATGACAAGCAAGACGTCAAAAATTTAAGAGAAAATTTACCACCAGCTAATTTGTTAATGAGAGCTTTCCTCAGAATTCAAAACATTTGCCTAAAACTGTATAAAATTTTAAAATTTTTGAATAGTTCGAAGTTTAAAATACCCCTTCATTCTCATTAAAACAAAATATGTCAAAAAACAACAAATAATTTCGGGGTGCGTATAGTAAAGTTATTAATTAGTTTATTTTTAAATATGTCGTTTACTGTCTTGTACCTAATTGTTTTTATTAAATTAAATAGAATCTCTGGTAATTTTTTTAGTAATTAAGAAACGTTTATATATTGTAGGTAATCCTCAAAAACAATATGTTTTTTGAAAAAGCTCACCACGATGAAAGAATCCTCAAGGTCAGACAAAATACCACCCTTATAATTATAGTCTTAATTTGACCGATATAAACTCAAAATTCTAAACAAAATAAATATTTTCTAATTATTACTTTAAAAACCTCTATAAGTTCGTTTAAAAGGTTAGAAACAAAAAGGTAATGGTCAGTTTACTGCACACTGGAACAATTAAGATTATACAGGGTGTATGAAAAATTTTGCGATATTTTTTCTGCCTTTTTAAATGTTTTATTGTTTTTTTTTGCTCTTTTAGTAATGTTTGTAGGGAGAATTCGTAAAAACTGAAAAAAAAGAAAAAATAAAAATTATTGGTCAAATTAGGAGTATAATTTTAAGGAAAGGTATTTTGAACAGAGATGTCTTAAAAATTAAAAATTGATAATTTTTACGCTAATATTAATCGGTTATTGCAAACTTTTAACGCAAAAATTTAATAAATTGGATGGAATATTTACTTTTCGGCCACCACATAGAATCTGAGGTTGCGATTGCATAAATAGGCCACTCTACCTCTAAAAGTAGAGGTTTCATTTTCTTTAAATGTCTTGGAAATTATATACAAAAACATTTATACACCTAATAAAGCTTTCTTATAAAAGGTATTTATTTTTTCTTTATTTTGAACAGTAGCCAGGGGCGTAGCTACCACCGTATCTGCCATATCAATTATACGGGCCCCCCCGGCTACAGGGGCCCCCAACGTGCGTTTTAATTTTAAAACTGAAATTTTAAAAACAATTAAAGAATATGGAACTGGTGTTTATAGAGGATTACAAACCCTAATAAAAGATCATGCTCCGAATGCCGATTATGTTCATTGTGTTGCGCACGCATTAAATTTAGTTTTAAACGATGCTGCGAAACATGTTCGTGAAGTGTCGAATTTTTTCGATAATTTAAAAAAAATACATACTTTTATTGGCAATAGTATGAAACGCTGTGCAATGTCAAGTGATGATTCATCTGAAAAATATTTAATTACCACTAAAAATGTCCTACCAGATGGTCTTCAAGGAACGACGCTTTATTAGCGGTAAAGAAAAAATATTTATTAATCATAAAAACTTTGTTCCAACTAAATTTAATTTCGAATAAAAAAGATGAACGTGAAGAATGAAAAAATATAATTTACATTTTAGAGAGTTATGATTTCTTAGTGCTTGTCACATTTTTTTCTTCACTATTTGAAATCATTAATCCTGTTTTTAAAGCCCTACGGCACGAAAACAATAACTTACAGAAGACTAGTATTTTATTAAGTAATCTTTTGAATAGACTGTGCGAATTAAGACATCAAAATTCATTCAATAGTTTGCTAAATGAGTCCAAAGATTTAGCAAAAGAGTGGGGAGTAACAAAGGGCGAAAGATAACGAAGCGTTTTTTTGATGAGTTATCACAAGATAAGGGAATTTCAGACCTGGAATCCTATTTCAAAGTCAATGTATACTATCGCTGTTTAGATAATATATTAATTTCTCAAACTAAACAAAAATTTCAGAGCCTTTGCGACCTGAGTAGTATGTTCCAAATATTACCACAGGAGAAATTCCTGTCTTCTTTATACGGAGAGATATTCAACGCTTTCGGAAAACTGTAGGCTAAATATAGTAAAGACATCTCAGTTAATCTTTATGACCAATTAAAGGCTCTAAAAACATGCTTACAATCTGAAATTCAAAAAATTCATTCCATTAAGGAACTTATTGAAATATTGCTGATAAAATTCAATAGTCTTGCACCTAGTTTTCCGGAGGTAATAACAGCATGCTTTTTAGTCTTGAGCCTTCCAGTTGCAACCGCAACTGCTGAAACAAGTTTTTCAAAATTAAAACTGATAAATAATTACCTAAGAACTTCGATGTTACATAAACGCCTGTCAGACCTGTCACTATTATCCATAGAGGCAGAAACTTTAGAAAGACTAAAGTCATCATCAGCTATAAATTATTTTATAAATCAGTTTTCCGAAAAAAAGGTAAGAAGAGTGTATGTTTAATTTGAATTATTTGTAAAAATTTTGGAAAAAGTGACATAGATAATTATGATAAATAAACATTTCTTTTAATTTTATATATTTTTTTTCTTTTGTGACAAATCTGTACCCTTCATAAGGGCCCCCAAACAATTTTTTATACGGGGCACCGCCAAGGCACGCTACGCCACTGAGTAGCATCTAAATTAAATCGCGTAAAACTAAATAAAAACTACGCTTTTAGGTTTTTTAAATTAATAGGCTAATCTAGTTTTATTTTAATGAGATGTTTTAATTTCGGGTATCGGAAATATTATTGGGAACATTAATAAAATATTTAGTGTAGTATTATTTTTTATTAAAAAAAATTGCATCCATTGAAAAATAAAGGTTCCCATTTTAGACCAATTCTTTATCTTCTTTTGTTAGAAAGGCTATTGTTTAGTTTTGTATCAAAAATACTTCACTAGTTATTGCATCACTGTTTTCAGTAAAATTTTGAATGGTATTTTATTCCGAAAATAATGCTTTTAGCCAAGAAAAAACAAAATTACCTCTTTTATAAAGGGTGATCCAACAGTTGGCGTGGATGTTGATTGTCGTTTTCTGAAATATATATCGCATTGACCATAAAAATATTTTTTGATAGATGACATCTATAGACTTTGGCAATTGCAATATAAGAGTTTTTTTCAACTGCATAACGTGTAGAAGTTATTCAAACTGACTACGAAAATGATCGTTTGGTTACAAAGACATTTAGTAAAATTCGAGATTACCCAATAACTCCTACACAAGGAGTTTTTGGATTACTTCGGTCGAAATAATCGTCCTAGTAAGTCGGGAATCCGTGGAATAGTGCGACGATTTAAAGAGACTGGATCGGTGAAACGTCGTAAAAAGTATCGGCATATTCGTCCAGCTCGTTTAAATCAAAATATTGCTTCCGTGAGTAAATATGTGTTTGAACAACCAAGCACCTTAATTCGTCGTCGAGCACACCAGTTGAACTTGACCAATGACACTATATAACGGATTTTAACGAAAGACCTTAATTTGTTTGCTTACAAAATCCAATTAACTCAACGAATTAAACCGTTGGACCATTTACAACACCGCAGATTCGCACAATTGCTTTATTGCGCTCAAAATTTAATAATCGCATCATTTCCAGAAACTCTGATGTAAATTGGACTCCAAGATCCTGTGATTTTACACCTTTGGATTACGTTTATTGGGGTTATCTGAAGAACAAAGTATGTACTAATAACCCATAAACACTTCAACAATTAAAAAACAACATTCGAGCTACAACAGATGACATAGATCCAATTTTATTGCAAAAAGTTATCCAAAATTTTGACCTTCGGATAACTTCCTGTCAACAAAACCGTGGAGGTCATATGAATGATATCATTTTCCTGTATAAATTAATATAATAAATATATTAAATATATATATATATATATATATATATATATATATATATATATATATATATATATATATATATATATATATATATATAATATATATTAATACTCAGATTGTATTTTACTTTGATTACTTATGGTATCTGAAATATATATATATATATATTTTTATAAAATTTACATGGAATTGATCACGATAATGATATTTTATTTCTTAGTTATCATTTTCTGATAATTCAGTCAACCCGTAGTCATAAATATATATTAAAATTATATAATAAAAATATTATATATAATATAAATAATATTTTATATATATATATATATATATATATATATATATATATATATATATATATATATATATATAAATATATATTAATAAAATAAATAATATATTAAACTTTCTGATACATTTACTGTTTCTGGTGTTTCTCATAAAATGAGTTTTTTATCAATGGTACAAATCCACGCTTACCGTTGGATCATTCTTTATAAAAAAAACTTTCAAACTTTTTTTATTTAGTTTTAGAAAATCTAAGTGAAGCCGACCTGTTCTTATAGAATGCTTATTCCTGTCATCCGTCAAAATGAATTATTAAAAACTTGGTCCACCCTCTATAGAAATAAAAGGGTCCATATCTAAAAAATATTAATTTTAGATAAGGGTCCCCATAAACAAAAGTGTTCACAAAGATATGCCCACTTTAAATCTAAGGTTTAATACAGCGCTGTTCTATTAGAATTTTTGGTGTAGTGTTATTTAGAGGGCCAATTTCGCAGCACTTCCGGTATGGCCAGAAATATCGCCATTTTTACGAAAAACTTATAAAGATAGGAATGAGATATACAGCTTTTATTTTAAAAATGATTTGTAGGATTTAAATCATAAAAAACATACAGGGTGTTCCATTTCAAATATGAAAATGCATGCCACTGTATGTTTAACCCAGGGGTCTCCAAACTTTCCAGCCTTAGGGCCATTCTGATTACTCCAGTAAGTTCCGAGGGCCAAAACCATATTATCATTGTTGCCGGTGGTAAGAAGTGAAATAGTCCACTGATGAAAAAAAAAGTCCGAAAAAGTACACAACGTTTAAAAAAGGCTGCAAATCGGACTAAAGTCCGCAAAACGGCAACACTGCATATTATTAATTTTCCTGTCATTATCTGTAATTTCTAGATTAGTTGTAGAGTACGAGCCATGAGGAGTAACGTGACACGACATCTGGTGGACACAAGCGGAAATAGGTAGTACCTTCTATCGCTAACAGATGGCGCTAATAGCACGTACAGAATAATCTCGTTGGTTCGAGAAAGTTCTGGTGTCTTCCACTCACTTCTACATGGCAGTAATTGGAATATATAAGAAGGCTAGTGGCGCAACCACAAGTCAGTTCCTATGACACTGTTGTTAAATAAAATATTGCATACCTCCTTAAAACGTGTTTGTGCATGTTTAAGTTTAAGACATCTTTATAACAGTATTTTCATTTGAATTGTTGCTTTTGTGTGTGAATTAGTAGTATGGAAAAGAAGCGAAAAATTGATAGTGAATGCAGAAAATTCAAAGATCAGTGGAACATTCAGTATTTCGTAATTGAGTCCAGTAACAAGGCG
Organism: Listronotus oregonensis; assembly: GCA_019359885.1. Taxonomy (NCBI): domain Eukaryota; kingdom Metazoa; phylum Arthropoda; class Insecta; order Coleoptera; family Curculionidae; genus Listronotus; species Listronotus oregonensis. The sequence goes on along the minus strand of JAHBCN010003726.1, from coordinate 65,236 downwards.
CTATGTTTGATTTGCAATGAAAGCATAGCCGTTCTCAAAGAATATAACATTAAACGTCATTATGAAACAAAACATTTTCAAAATTACTCAAAATATACAGGAAGTTTGCGGACAGAAAAATTCGAAGCTATGCAGCGCGGATTGAAATCGCAGCAATCTTCATTTACAAAACTCAAAACTGAACAAGAGGCTGCAACTCGTGCCAGCTTTCGTGTGGCTCTTGAAATTGCAAAACGTGGAAAACCATTCACCGATGGAGAAATGATCAAAGAATGTATAATTGCAGTAGCCGAAGAAATGTGCCCTGAAAAGGTAAATTTATTAAAAACTGTCAGTATGTCAGCAAACACTGTGGCTCGAAGGGTAGAAAACATCGCTGAAAATATATCCTCTCAACTGTTCGACAAAAATGGACATTTTGAGTGGTTTTCTTTGGCCTTGGATGAGTCAACGGATGTGTCAGATACTGCTCAGGTGTTGATTTATATTCGAGGAGTAGATAAAAGCTATGAAGTGCACGAAGAACCTCTTGATATGTATAGTATTCATGGCACAACTACTGGTACAGATATTTTTAAAGGAGTTGAAATGGCCATTAATCAAAAGAACCTTCGATGGAAAAACTTGAAATGTATTACAACTGATGGAGGCAAAAACATGAGTGGGAAAGATAAAGGAGTGGTCGCTCTTGTGTCAAAGGCTGTAGAAAATGACGGTGGTTCAAAACCATTAGTCTTACATTGTATCATTCATCAACAGTCTTTGTGCGGAAAATGTTTGGATATGTCTGACGTTCTGAAACCAGTCATATCAACTCTTAATTTTATCAGATCTTTGGGCTGAATCACCGACAATTCCGACAATTTATTGAAGAGATTGGAGAAACTGACTTACCTATCATACTGCCGTACGCTGGCTTAGTTGTGGAAAGTCCTTCAGCGCTTTTTTGAACTTCGAGCAGTGATCGAAATTTTTTGAATGAAAAGCATCGCCCTCTTACTGAATTACAAAACAACGCATGGCTGTGGAAGTTAGCATTCTATGTTGATTTGACAAAACATGTGAACGAACTGAATTTGGGATTGCAAGGAGAAAACCAGCATCTTCCTGATTTATACACTAATATCAAATCATTCCGGAAGAAATTGAGAGTGTTTCAATCACAACTACGAAGTAAATGTTTTTCACATTGTAAAACATGTGAAATATTCAGCCACACTACTGAGACTGAGTTTCCTATCGATTTTGCAATCGAAACTTTGAGTGCTTTGAAGATAAATTTTGATACTCGTTTCTCGAACTTTGATGCCATTGCGAATCAAATTAAGATTTTTCAGAATCCTTTTGATACTGACATTGAAACCCTAGCCCCGGAACTTCAAATGGAAATGATTGATCTACAATGCAGTGATATAATTAAGAACAAATGTCAAAACTCATCTTTGTTGGAATTTTATAAGAGTTTTCCACTGACACAATTTGATAATTTGCATAAATTTGCTCGTGGTCTGTTTTCTGTTTTTGGTACTACTTATTTGTGTGAGAAAACCTTCTCCAAAATGAAGTACACAAAAAATGTTTACAGATCGAAATTAACTGATGAGCAACTTAAATCTCTTTTAATAATTGGTACAAGTAAAATTAGTCCACAACTACAAACTATTGTCAGTGGAAAATCTCAATTACATAAATCTCATTAGTATTTCATATGTCATAATGTTTGTTATAAGTTATGTGATTATTTAAAATGTATAAAATGTTAGTTGGATTCATTTCAATAATTTGTTAGTTATTATATACTGAAGTTAAATTTTCTGCATATTATACATGTCTTTACTCATTACAATTCTGTGTTTCTTTATCCAACTTATCACAAAAACAATAACAATAAGCCTACAAGAATGTTATGAGTTAGCGGAGTTAGCCCATGACCATATCAATGTAGATGTCATATTAATAATTATTCAACATAAAATTAGAATACTTCAGTAAACTAAATTTAATTTGCTATAAAAATTATTTGTTCTCTAAAAGGAGTTTTCAAGTATGCTAGCTCTCCGCGGGCCGGACAAAATCTGTCCGCGGGCCGGATGTGGCCCTCGGGCCGTAGTTTGGAGACCCCTGGTTTAACCGAAAGTGATAGGCAATCGTTTAGTACAGGAGATGAGGCATTTTGGCTTCGAATTTTTTTGTCCTGCATGGATTTACTTGAAATTTTTATGGAAGGTAGAAAATAGCCTAAGGATCAAAGTTTATATAATGATGCGGGGTGCTTTTATCCTGAGGGTGGTTGCCACCCTATCTTGGGGCTGTACATTTTTTATTGTATTTTAAGTACAGAAATCGATAAAAAAGTTATTTTAAGTAAAAAAATGTTCCATACATTTTTTTCGTAAAACTAATATTTTTCGAGTTATTCCCAATTGAAAGTAAATGTTTTTCGACGAAAAAATTGACGTTTTTAATGTTTTTTTCGCAAATAACTTTAAAAATATGCATTTTATTAAAAAAACTGTAAATAGCAAAATTGTAGCTTATAAAAAAACTAAAAAAACTATAATTTTATAATTTCTCTACAACCAACACGGACCGAGCTACGGCTTGTTAATTGTTAGATTTTGTTCGTCAAATGATAGATTTGAAAGATTCAAAGTCAAATAGCGGGAAAACTTTGCATTTTTTAAGGAAAACATGTAAGGTCTTTTTTAAATATAATTGGACCTTTCTTTTAAAAACAAAAAAAAGTTTCTAGCATGAAAATTGAGCGATTATGATAAAAATAAGGTCGGGCCCTACTTTTTTCTACGAAAAGGTCATTACAAACAACCTCCTAATTCCTCTCCTAATTAAAATTGATCTTTACCCTTCTGCGATTCTTTTATATATGTATTATTAATACATCCTAGAAACTTAACCAATTAAAAACGCTTACTCTTAGAAAAATTGGAGCTTAAAGTAAAAAACATTTTTCCGCAATTTCATAAAAAATAGCTTTTTTCTTCAAAATAACTCCAACAATACTGGAGATACGAAAAAAATGCTGAAGTACCGAATTTTAGCTTTTTGATTACAAAGATTTTTTGTTTTCAAGATTTTTCTGTACAGTAAATATTTGGCGAGATATGGCAGTTTAAAGCCTCTATTTACGAGCGAGCACCACCTTATTCGAGACCTTTAAATCATCCCATTTAAAAATTTAGGGATTTAAAAGGATTCAATTCACATGCCTTAAAGCTCTTAAAAGACCCTACAAAATATTTTTTTAAAAAACTTTCCATCATTAAAACTAAAGGAGCTATGTTTCAAAAACCAATCAATTTTTTTTTCGAAAAATTGAATAGCCCACTTCGGAGCATAATATTTTATTTACCGGCATAATTTTTGTATGTAATTCCATTTTTTTTCTATTTATATCTATTAAATTGGCTTATAAGAATTGCACTGTTGTAAGGGGTGGTTTTTAAGGATTAAAAATTTGCCAAATAATGAAATTGGTAATATTTTAGGCAGTAATATTTTAAATTAATAAATCTGTCAAGTTGTTAATTTTTTTTAGGAAAATCTTTTTTATTATTAAGCTATACTAGGGGTTGATTTATGAGGATTAAAAGTTGCAAAATAAAATTAGTACATTTTTTTAAGCAGCACCATTCTAAAATTAAATCACTATGATAAATAATCATTTTTTTTACTGTAAATTATTTTTTTTTTATTTTAAGCTCTATCAAGGATTGATTTTTAAGGGTTAAAATATTATAAAATTGTATTTTTAAGCACAAAACAATCTTTATTTAAGGGTTGAAATATTGTAGTTAAATATTTATTATACCGTAAACTGTTAAAATATTTTTTTCTACAATATAAGCGCCATTAATTTTAAGATAAAAAAAATGTAATTTCGTTATTAAGGATGATTTTAAAGGGTTGAAACGTTACAGATATAATGTAAAATATACCTCATAACATAGAAATATATTCATTCTACATATTTAGCTATGATTTTACATAATGTCTATTTTAATGGTTTTTTAATTTTTTAGCATAAGGGGTGGTTTTTACCCCATAAAAATAAGAACCACACCTTAAGCATATATAAACTTTGATCTAGAGGGTAAAAGCAATTTTGTTCCAAATTTTCATAAAAATTGAAACTGTACAAAAAAAGCCGGAGGTCAAACATCTTTTTTCTCCCCAAATACTGTACTAGTTATTATATCTAAAATCGGCATTAGATGAACAATTTATCATCCTAAACTTTAAAAATGACATATTTGCATTCAAGAAAATGAAAGGCTTGGTAGTGATGTCGTTGTTACCCGGTATTATTTAGGATACCGAAAATGTCCTAAGTAGGCGAAATAGAAAACAGAAAATTATTTTCTAAGGTTTTTTTTTAAAGGTAAAACCGAAAAATTTCACTAAAATTTTAATACAATAAAATCTTTATAAAAATCATTCATGTTAAAAATTGTAAGCGTAACAATATTACTCCTAGGGATGCCTATCGGATGTCTAACCGGAACAAGAAATGTCAGCTTATGTTTGCAACTTCGAAACTATTCTATTGTCCCGTTTCACTTCAAGACATTTAAGCTTGACAGCCTAAGAAAATGCCGTTCTTGCATGAAGAATTTTCCACAATGGCGATTATAAGGAAACACCAACAGGGTGTAAAACTTAATCCAGACTTGCAAATGAGCGCATCTGCAGACAAGACAGAAGTTACAAATGTAGGCAATTGTAAAGTCCATTGAATTAATCAGAAAAGCGTAAGATAGTAAAAGGATGAAATATTTGGGGACTGATTTTTTTAAAGTCAATATATATCAAACTAAGGTATTTTTTTATAACATGGTATTGCTATTGCTTAATTATGTTGTTCTTAATCGAAGTAGTCGTAACTGACAATAAATGTGGTAGATGGCTTAGGGTAGCTCTATTTTACTTTGAACTAGAAAGGAATTTTGTGATTGTTTTATTAACAAGCTCTCCGTACAATGAACGAATTTTCGAGAAACACGTGTTTTTATATCATCGGGCGTCAAGAATCCTTATTGAAATTTTTTTATGCAAAACGCTTAGAAAAAAATAAAGACTTTAGTATTACATAAAAACCTATTTTCAAGAATGTAAAAGGTTAGAATTATTTTATTTTGGTTAATAATTTATTAAAAATAAGTTACCTTAGTTTTTCCCTTTTTCGACGGTCACTGCGGATTATCGGATATATGGGGACATCCTTTTCACACTTTTCTGGCATCCCTGTAGTAAAAGAATTCTTCCAGCTTATTCTAGACTTTTCCAGACTTTTCCATTCTTTTCCACACTACTATATAAAGCGCGAAGGAAGTCCGCACGGGCCAGTTTAGTTTTGTCGCTCGAAGAGATAGGAAGTTGACAGACAGTTAAAGGTTAAAAATTGTTATAATTACGTTACGTTAAAGAGTTACCATGGAAACGTTTGTAAATCTGATATCCAATAAAAAAGTGTAAAACCAGGATACGTGTTTTAATACGGGGTGTCACGGAACATTTGGTGTCAGAAGCGGAACGAGGACCTACAAGAAAGCGAAAGTGATTAAGAATATGTGAATGCCTGTAGACAGCAAACAGCAACTATGGAAGAATTAACTGCACTGATGAAGCAAATGATGGCCAGCCAAGAATCCATGAAAGAAGATTTGAAGAAAGAAATGAAGACCAGTCAAGAATCCATGAAAGAAGATCTGAAGAAGAAATGAAGACCAGCCAAGAATCCATGAGAGAGAATCTTAAAGGAGAAATGAAGACCAATCAAGAAGAAATGAGGAAAAGTCAAGAAGAAATGAAGACTAATCAAAACGAAATGAAGCGGGAAATCAAAACCTGTCAAGCAGAAACAAGACAACAGATCGAGAGAATTCAAAAAGACATTAAAAAAAGCCAGGAAGAAATGAAACTAGAGCTAAAAGAAACGATGGTCAAAATTCGAGAACACCTAAAAGGAGAATTTCAACAAAGTTAAAACGAGATGAGAAAACAAATGCTGCTTGAATTAAAACTTACCAAAGAAGATGTTAAAGAAGAAATAGAAGGCTGTACAGTTAGTTTAAGGCCAAATGCAGCAAGAAGTGCAACATTTACAACGACAAATTCAAAAGATAGCTAGTACAGGCGTCGTCTCAGAAAGTGGTACCGCAACAACTCTAATGAAACCACCAACTTTTAATGGCAAGGTACCATGGGTCACGTATCTTCGACAGTTTAAAACTGCTGCAAACGGTAACAATTGGAGTTTACCAAAAAAGGCACGAGCTCTTGTACTTGCCCTTCGAGGTGAAGCCATGGAGGTGTTAAGAAATATTCCCGAAGCAAAACAATTTGACTATGAATCCATTGTGAAGTTTCTAGAAATGAGATACGGTGAAGCCCACTTACAGGAAGTTTATAAAGCGCAGCTTCAAGGACGAAGACAAAGATACAATGAAAGCCTTCAGGAGTATGAAGAGAATATCGTACGACTAATTAATTTGACATATCCAGCCTACCCAGAAGAAATTAAACAAGAATTAGCAGCAGGTAGTTTCATTGAAGGCTTACGTGATCCTGATATGAACCAGGCGTTACGAATGGCTAGACTTAAGAAAAATCAAACATTTATTGTGGACACTGATGCAAGCAATACTTCTATTGGTGGAATTTTGTCACAGATACAAGATGGCCAAGTTCTTTCAAAACCTGAACGAAATTATTGTGTAACTAGAAAAGAACTTCTAGCTATCGTCAAATCTCTGAAACATTTTCATAAGTACCTTTATGGCCAGAAATTTCACCTGAGAACTGACCATGCATCACTTAAATGGTTGCTTCAGTTCAAGAATCCCGAAGGTCAGATAGGACGATGGTTACAACGTGTTCAAGAATACGATTTTAAAATTGAACATCGAAGAGGATTAAACCATAAGAATGCTGACGCTCTATCAAGAAGACCTTGCCCAGAAGATTGTCAACATTGCAGTAGATGTGAAGAACTAGAAGATCCCGATGAATTTCACTGCCGAAGAACACTTATCCAGTGCTCTCAAGAATGGGAACCTAAAATCCTCGCAAAAGAACAACGAGAGGATCCTGATCTTGGACATATTGTGAAACTTAAGACCGAAAATTCAGAACGACCCTCATATCAGAAAGTAGCTTTAATGTCTCCAAGATATTAAGGGTACTGGGCCAAATGGGACTCTTTGCTAATGAAAGATGGCCTATTGAAAAATATCTGGGAAAGTTCTGACGGCAAAAGCTATACCTATCAAACAATACTACCCACCAAAAGGATTCCACAAGTATTGCAAGCCTTGCACAATAGTATAGGAGGTGGCCATTTCGGAGTAAGGAAGACTCTTGAAAAGGTTCCAGAAAGGTTTTACTGGCTGGAAAGTCGTGCCGATATTAAAGACTGGTGCAGAATGTGTAAGGATTGCGCTTCCAGCAAGGGACCTAAGACACGAAGCCATGGCAAGATGAAGCAATACAATGTAGGAGCACCTTTTGAAAGAATTGCTATAGACATAGCAGGACCATTTCCACTAAGTAAATCTAGGAATCGCTATATTTTGGTAGCGATGGATTACTTCAGCAAATGGCCGGAAGTCTACGCAATACCAAATAAAGAAGCTACCACTATTGCCGACGTACTATTTCAACAATGGATCTGCCGATATGGAGTACCAAGAGAAATACATACTGATCAAGGTAGAAACTTTGAGTCCGATCTATTCAAGAACCTCTATAATCTCCTGGGAATCCATAAAACCAGAACTACACCCCTTCATCCCCAGTCAGATGGAATGGTCGAGAGATTTAACAGAACTCTTGATAACTACCTAAAGATTAAAGTAAATGACCAACAAAGTAACTGGGACAACTGTATACAGCCGTTTTTACTGGCTTATCGCTCCGCAGTTCACGAAACAACTGGAACGTCACCTGCAAAAGTCATTTTTGGAGCGGAGCTATGCCTTCCAGTTGACTTACTTACTGGACGACCATCCACCAATGAAAACCAGCAGAAGATTATGTAAGTCAGGTCATAAGGTACAGAAAGAAAGTGACCGTATGAAGTCCTTAAATGCTAATCATCGGGGATTCCTGGTCGGTGAAAAAGTTTGGCTATACAATCCAAAAAAGGTGTAAAACCAGGATCCGTGTTTTTATACGGGGTGTCACGAACAATAAATATATATATATATATATATATATATATATATATATATATATATATATATATATATATATATATATATATATATATATATATATATATATATATATATATATATATATATATTATTATATATGGGGTCTTAAAATTATTTTTGTTATTTTAATTTTATTAATTTTAAAAAACTTGAACTTAAAAATTTTAAAATTTAAGATACTTAAAAAAAAAACGAGAATTAACTTTTTTATCCGTCAAACTTTTAAAGGCACAAAAGCATAGTTGAATTCGCTTCAAAATACTGTATTAAGTAATATTATGAAATAGTAGGAGAGCTGGTGAACAATTTTAAGTAGGTTCTTGAGGCACTATGAATTTTTTTAATTGAAGGACCACTAAACATGAAAGTCAAGGTGTTGATTCAAATCCCAAAGGTCATAGAAGATAATAATATAAAAAAAAACGTACTGACTTATCTCATATAAAATTTATTTCAATATCAAAAGAGGTAGTCAATTATGGGAAACCCTGTATTTGGTTGACTAAACAGTCATACACAAAGAATATTTCAGCCGATATCAACAAACATAAAACATTAATGCGATTTTAAAAAACCAAAGATATAAGGCAATAATTATCCTAACCTAGTAATCACAGAGATGATCCACAAAAAAGAATAACGCAAATGGTAAACAAAATCTTAAAACATTTAGGCCAAATTTACCACACAATAATTGTTTCTTTTTTCAAGCCGGTTAAAAAATAATTATCCACCATGACTCTCCCAAGACGCATTTGCTCACCTCACGGGTTCTGTTATCTATCTTAAAATGTTTGCGTTAAACCCTAATAAAATAAAGAAGATATAGGTATTTTTTTATTGTCTCAAAAATGGAGTAAAAGACGATGTTATTTGATAAGCTGGATACGTTATTTAGTTGTTTATTAAAATTATAGAAAATTACGTCATTTCCCCTTAAATCAAATTACTCATTCATTACGCTCAAGTTGTCAGCCAACCCTAGCAACTTGGAGACATTTGTTCGGTAACTAGAATATTGACAACTTATTTATTATTCAAGAAACTAATGAAACTACCGAATCATATCCTGATGGAAACAGAAGACGGGACCGAAATTAGCTATTTTGCAGTTGGCATGCCAATTTGTGGCCTAAGAAAGGCGTCTTATGGATTAGTAAGCACGTTTAACAATTAGTTTCACTTGGTTACTTACATACGATACAGGGTGATCTTTGAAGTTTTGTACTAAAGTGAGAAAATATACTCTCAAGCATTTTAATGGGTCTTTCAGATATTAAAAAGTGTTTACAATATTTGTTTTGCTACGTTATTTGATAAAGTTGTCGCTAGTCTTTTTTTAATCTTAGGACAGTCCACCACATTGGCGTCTCTAGAATTTTTAAATTTTTTTATCCAAAAACATGGGACCCACACAGAATATATACCAGATCCTATTAAATTCAAGAACTCTTTGGGAAAAAATCACTTAATTTTTTTAAATGACTCCCTATATTTTATGCTACATTTTTGTTTTCTGCATAAAATTCTAGATATTTTATCTGGCATATCATATCCCTATATTCAATTGTTTACGAGATATTCGCATTTAAATACAAATTTAAAATGGAAAAATCCGCTCATCTCTTAATGTTGTTTTACGTTTCTATGGTTTTAGCGGTTTTCGTAGAGTGACAAAACAGCCATAGTAATAATAAATAAGTAATTAGATATCACATGACTAGTAGAAATAGGCTAAACCTTAAGAGTCCATTTGCGCCGCGAAAATTGGATCCAATTTGGGGTTCGGGGCATAATGTTTTTCTCAAAAACGGTATAAGTTATCGATAATTTTCAAAAACTATATGAAAGCCAACACTTAAATCTATGCTTCTGCTGTAATAGTTTTTTAAATTTGGATTTAGTTTTTAATATTTCCTTGAGTGAAAGTCACCCTAAAATCGGTCATGTTTAGATACTATTTTCTCTTAACTCGACTCATATTTTAAAAATCCGTTAGAGTAGAGGCATATATTATTTCCTTACCTCTAAAACGCTGAGAATTTATGTCATTTAAGTGAAAAATAGTTACCGAAAAACGTTATCTCCTGTAGGCTTGCAATCGGAAACAACATCGCATCGATACACCGAATTTGGAAGAACCTAAATAAAATATAATATTTTTAATGTGGCTATACGAAAATTGTGGTAGTGGGAGTTTGTTAGTCTCCGCCCACCGTCTCCGCGTCCTTTCGCCCGACCTCTAAGGTGTAGCGTAAATGCACTCTTAAACAAAAAAAAAAACGATTTAAACAACTTTTTTTACAGATTAATAAAACTGTCGTTTTGACATTTTTAGCTAGTTACTATGGTTATTATGTCACTCTCAAAAACCCTGAAAACATAGAAACGTAAAACAACATTAAAAGATTAGCGGATTTATCCCTTCTAAATTTGTACTTAAATGCGAATATCTCGTAAACAATTGAATATAGGGATATGATATGCCGAATAAAAATATCTAGAATTTTATGCAAAAAACAAAAATGTAGCAAAATATATAGGGAGTCATTTAAAAAAATGAACTTTGTTCTTGTACAGATTTTTTTGATACAGCCTGTATACATAACGTTGTTTACAAAATATAGAGCAGAAAAAACCAAAATCTTTTAGAATAAAATATTTTTTTCCAATTTAAATATTTAAAGCAATAAACGGGGTGTCTCACTTCAAAGACTTACCCTTTTTTATATATATATATATATATATATATATATATATATATATATATATATTATTATATATATATATATATATATATATATATATATATATATATATATATATATATATAATATATATATATATATATATATATATATATATATATATATATATATATATATATATATAAAAAATCAATATTTATTTAATAGTAGACAAGTATTTTGCAACAATCCTTTCATTAGGTATATAGTTTTAAAAAATATAGACAATGCTATACAAAATCATTTTGATTAATACAAATTGTATCTGTTCTACTTTACAAAAATAAAGTTTATTTATTTAGAAAAGTTGGCAACAAATGGTAAAAATCATATTTCTCTAAAAATTCTTCCATGAAAAATGCTCAGAAAAACGAACACCAAATCAGACGTATGAATATAGAAGCCAAATTCCGAAGTCTGTCCAGACCAAAAACATTAAAAACATGTTTTTGGTCCAGACTCTCTTAGTCCGATTATATTAAAGTGAATCATGCATAACATGCAAACAAATATTTTTTTAATAGTAATATCTTTTGTTTGATGTAAAATGCAAAGTATTTGACTCTTGTCATGATTTGTTTATTTATTCTTATTCAAAATTATATTTTTGGCTTAAAAAAATTATTTAATTAAAGACTTTTTTTTAAGCAAATAAATAAAAATTAAATACAAAATTACTAAGAATTTCTAACTTTATTTTTTTAAGTCTTAATGTGAGTCACTCAAAACGCTGCGGGTAGAAATGTTCCAAGATATTATTTCCAGGTCGAAAATATGTATGACAGACCTGGTTTAAACCCTTGTTATGCAGTAAAAAACACTCAGGAATTATGCAAGAAACTCTAAAAAAAGATGAAGTATTTTAATAAATCTGCATAGGTTGTGGTCTTAAATGTCCCAATTTGTAACATTTGCTTATACGAACTTCTCCTAGATCGTCTTTCCATTTCCCTCACTCCGTCTGTTTTAATTACAAAAAAGAGAAATTCTAATTGCAGCTCGCTCGTATTTTCTATTGTGACAATATATTTGGGGACTACTGTCTCTTAGGACAGTGGCTAACACCACTTGTGGCACATTATACTGCAAGACTTTTAATAATTATTACCATACGGTGCATTTACTAAAGGGAATTGAAGCCCGTAAGCTATACAAGGATTTTACGACTTACAGCACCTAAAATAAAGCACATTATTAACCTCTTAAATTTAGTACAAAAATTCAATAAGGGTAAAAACAAGATAAAAAATTGGGCACCTTTGTTTTAAAGCTTTTAAATTGGCTAACTAATCCAAATCTTTCTTTGGAAGACCTGATTAAACCACTGGTCGGTAAGTCTCCATCTTCTGTTAAGAACTCTAGTCATTTTGTTGACATTCTCAAAAATAAAGAAATAGGACCAGACGATACTTTTGTGAGTTTTGATGTGGAAAGTCTGTATACAAACGTACCAGTAGAAGAATTGTTAAATATTATCCGAGCCAAGCTTAAAGAAGATAAAACACTAGTAGAGCGCACCACCCTGCCGCTGGATGGAGTGATGGGGTTGTTGGAGCTTTGCCACCGTAGTTCCTGCTTTCAGGTGAAAGATGAATACTACGCGCAGGATGATGGACTTCCCATCGCTTTCCCCAATGGTAGCAAATATTTATATGGAATGGTTTGAGGAACAAGCAATTAAAACTGCATCAATCAAACCGAAAGTTTGATTAAGATATGTTGACCATACTTTTATTGTATGGACAGGTAATGACGAAGACCTTGAAGGTTTCTTAAAACATCTTAATTGCCTCCGACCTTGTATTAAATTCACAATAGAAAGGGAGCAAAATTCGGTCCTACCTTTTCGTGACGTTTTAGTCAAACGAAATGATGGACAATATTTACACCAGAATTTTAATCACTCTAACGAAACGAAAGGGGGTCATGCGTACTCTAAATAATAGTGCAGTGACCTTAAGTAACAGTAAGGAATCCCTGTAAGAGGAAAAAAGTAACATAGATAGGTATTTTAAGCAGAAGGGATACAGTGAGAGACTGGTAAAGAAACAATCGAAAAATATGAAAATAGGACAAAAAACTCTTACTTAAACGAGAGTCCACATGACCAAATATTTATGACAATTCCATATATTAAAGGCACTTCGGAAATGATCCACAGAATTGCGCATAAGTATAATAATAAAACGACATTTAAATCACAAACTACCCTAAGAAGCATTCTTACTAAGATGAGACCAGACAACAATGTTTCAAATAATGACTGTATCTACCTAATTCCCTGTGAATGGGGTAAGATATACATCGGGGAAACGAAAAGACCACTCGAAGTTAGATTCAAAGAACACAAAAAACATATGGAAGGAGGTGAAACGTCGAAGTCAGGGATTGCCGAACACGCTTGGTCAAAACAACACCGCATACAATGGTCGGAAGCAAAAACTATTCATAAAGAAACCCACTGGACGAAAAGAAAATTTAAAAAACCTGTAATAATTGTAAACAACCAAAATGTATTTAGCAAGCCTAGTATCGATATTCCAAATAATTGGCAACCGTTGCTATACCGTGAAAAGTCGGTAAAGCTTCGGTGAACAAGGGATAGTATATAAGTCGTAGCTTTTAAGAATAGTTTATAGTTATCACCTAAAAACGGTTGGAGATACATTACTAACCGAAACGTTGTGTAACAAATGATAAATAAAGACAATGGAGGCCCAAGATTTTAGTATTATTATTCCAAATCTTGTCGTTGAATTTAATGGAAATAAAAACTCTTTTTAGTTAAGTACTATTACTTTTAAAGAGAAAACAAGTGGAAAAATGTTGAAATTCTTCATCGATTATATTCTATTTTCTATTTATTTTCTTTAATAATTTAATATTTTTAATAGTAAATAGAGTTTCCTAAAGCATCATTTAATACAAAATGCAAATCTACAGAACTCCACAAGTTAAGAGGACCCTTGAATGTTCATTGAAGTACAATTAAAATATTTTAATGAGAGCCGACGTCACAAGTTGCAATACAACGAGACTTTCAAATGAGTTGTACAAGTTTTAATTTAGTAGTCCATAACTAAACGCGTGTTATTGTATAATTATTCAAATTTTGTTTTAATTTCTTGTTTCTGCGGTTTTAATTTAGAGCTTAAACAACCCCATTCTAACCCTTTCTTGCTAGAGTCGATGACTTTCAATTATAAAATCAGTTTTGTTGTATTTGTATAATAAAAACTTATTTAAAAAAAAATCGGTCGAAGGGTTAAAAAGTAAAATATTATTACAACAATAATATATTTCACCAGAAGTTAATATTTGCTTAATGCTCTTTAAGACCAGGGGTGGATTTACGCAAAGGATGAGTAGGCTGAAGCCTAGGGCGGCAAATTTACGATTAATTTAAAAAATAATGTAATTATAAATTTTAATGATATTATTTATTTATTTATTTATTTATTTAAATAGACATAAAAAGGTACAAACAGGCAGAGAGAGCACACTAGAGTGCCTACAATATGCTATTACATTTACCCTAAAAAAATCGAAAAAATACAATTTAGTGCTTATGCACAACAGTGAATCTTGCTCCCTTAAATTATACAAAATTCAGAAATTAAAAATCAATTAAAATTCAAAATATTGCAAAAAAAATAAAAGAATATATACAATAATAAGCCCTAATGCAAAATATATAATTGTAAAAAAAAAACAAAAACAGAGACATAAAACAAGTGAATATATAAAAATTTTCAATTTCTCACTTCCATAAAAACAGTTTTTAATTTAATTTTGACTTGATTGTTTGACATGGAAAAAGAGTCCAAAACATTACTGTACTTGTTGCCATTGTGTATCAACCTTACTAAAGGAGTTTTGAGAACAACTAGTATTTCTAAAAGGGACATTGAATAATTCATTCAGCCGTAGAGTTCTAGAGGGAACATTGAAGTATAATTGTGACAGGATATCAGGGCTATTTATACAATTATTCAGGATTTTATATAAAAACAACAAATCAGACATCACTCTTCTCCAGAGAGAGAATTCGGAAATGTCCTCTAGCCAAAGGGATGTCCCCTGCGGGAATGATAAAATTATTTTTGAATGAAATATATTTTAAAAACTTATTTTGTACATTTTCTTTTCAGCGTAAGTGTTGTACTGGGGATTCCAGATTATAGAACCAAAGCTTAATTTACTCAGTACAAAAGCATTGTAAAGACATAGGATTACATTAGTGTTGGAAAACAAACTACATTTTCTGATTACGTAACCCAGTAATCTCAAGGAAGAGTTTACAACTGACTCTATATGCAGATCAAAAATTAACTTAGAATCGTATATGACTCCAAGGTCCTTTATATTTTCTACCTTCGTTAAATTGTTATTAGAGATTTTATAATCAAATAATATTTTATTTTTGTTTCGTGTAAATGATATGGTCTGACATTTGGCTAAATTCAAAAATAATCCGTTGTCGTTACAAAACCTTGACACCTGGTTCAAGTCATGCTGTAGATTATGACAGTCATTTAAACTGTAGATTTTTTAAAATATTTTTAAATCATCTGCGTATAACAAATAATTACAAAAAGAGAAACACTTTTTTATATTGTTTATATATAATATAAAAAAGTGGCCCCAGGTGTGAACCCTGAGGTACTCCAGAGGTTGGAATGAATGCATCCGACATATACCCCTGCACTGATACTCGTGATGGTCTATTTTTGATATACGACTCGATCCAGCTGAGGAGTGTGCCACCCACACCGACCTTAGCCAAGCGATTCAACAGAATGTTGTGACTGATTTTATCAAAAGCCTTGCTGAAGTCGGTGTAGACAACAACCACCTGAATTCTCTTATCCATATTGCTATGTAGGTATTCGCTGAATGTGAATAGATTTGTTTCCAGTGATCGACCAGGGTAGAACCCACGCTGTTCTGGTATTATAAGATTTGTAATATGTGCAAATAGGTACTCATATATTAGTTTTTCAAAAACTTTAGGAATTATTGACAGTTTCGTTATTGGTCCATAATTTTTAACATCATGTTTCTGAATATAGGTACTACAGTACATACCTTCCACAAGTCCGGAAATTTACCCATCTTTAACGATTTATTAAAGAGCAGTGTAAGGGGCAAACTCAATGATACAGCACATTTCTTTATAAAAAGAGGTGGTAGGTTGTCAGGTCCCGGACCTTTGTTAACATTAAGTGTTTGAAGTGCTATCAATACTTTGCTATCGCATATGGTGATATTACTCAAATTAGAGCTGTCATGGGCTTGTACAAAATTGTTTTGATCTCTCGGGCTCGAAGACACTACCGAAGAATGAGCTAAATAGATTACTTATATCATTACCCGTGTTAGTAACCTTATTTTCGAAATGTATCTCGTTAGGTATTTTAACTATATTTTGTTTTTTAATGGAAGCGTAACTCCACAATCAGATTAGAATAGTGACAGGATTAATAACCGGACACTGCACCCTAAGAAAACATATGCACACTATGGGCATCTATAGAGAAGAACCCATTTGCAGACTATGTGATGAAGAGGAAGAGACAGCCTCTCACATTATATATGAGTGCCCTGCACTTACATAATGGAGAACAAATCAAAACCTCATGGTGGACACTAACCACCAGGAGGCTGGAGACCAGAAAAGAACAGTAAAAGGGCTACTACACCTGTCTAAGGTGTCAAACCTTTTTAACTGAAACAAATACACAAGAGATACAACAAGCCCTGTAGGCTGCAGTGTCGAGGCGGACAAAACCTCAACTTGTGTATTTAGTTTATCAATCAATCAATCAATCAACTCCACAATTTAGACGGATTTTGATACAGATTATCTTCCATTGATTTAATATATCTCCTAAAATCCGCGCCTACGAGTTTTTTGGACATGGTTTTAGGAATTTAAATAAATTGTAATCATTTTCATTTTTGTAAATCCGCCACTTTTTGTGTAAGCTATTTTTTTCTTTAATAATTCGAATTGTTTTTTGAGAATAATATATTGGATAATATTTATTTTTTGAATATGTTGGCACATTGCTTTCAATAATTTTCCAGATATTTTTATAAAATAAATCTACATTATCATCAACTGAACCATGACCAAAAGTAGCAAACCAATCAATATCTAAGATATCCTGATTTATTTTACCCTTCTATAGCTATAATACTTTTTATGTTTATATGCTAAACATTTATAATTTGTAACAGAGTACAGAAATTCAATAGCTGGATGATATCCATCCTCGCCCACAAGAAGATTTGAACAATGTCTGATATTATTTAAGTTAGGCTTGTTACAAAAAATTAAGGCAAGAATTTTATTGTTACAATTAAGAATATTGTTATACTGCAGACAATCCAGCAGTGATAGATTATCTATTAAATGTGAATACCTATTTAACACTGTACGGTTCAAAATAATCACATTGATTGGCCTGCACCCAATGCACTGAAGAAAGATTAAAGTCCCCACAGATAAGAAATTCTCTGTTATTTTTACAAATCGAGCTTAACTTTGATGAAAAACTTAATTGGGCGTCACTAGGTGGCAAGTACACGCAACAAACAAACAGCTGATGGTTACCCCCCAGTCTCAGAGACACCCAAAGGTCTTCAGCGTCACTCTGACGCTGCATCTCCAGTTTTGCACAAAATTTATTTTTTACCGCCATAAATACACCACCGCCGTCCAGTTTTTTACAACCTGTTGTTTCTCTGTCCCTTCGGAAAAGAGAGTATTGACGTATATCAATCACTTCATGATTAAAAATCCGATTACACTGTCTAACAGAAAAATCCTCCCTATAAAAAAATCGTGTGATTTGTAATATTTGGACTTATACTAATATACAACTAACCCTCAAATGTTTTTATTAGCCTCAGATTTCTCGGAAGGGTCTAGTAGAGGGGTAATAAATGGGCGACCCATTATTATGGACAGGTAGGTGGATCTATGCTTGAAATATCCCTTTAGTCGTTATTTTATAATCATTTAGTAAACATCTGTTGATTTTACGATTAGATAGATCTACGTGTAAGAAAAATGTCGACGCGAATTTGTGTTAATAAAGCTGATAAATTCTGTTATATTTGTGGCGAAGTTACCGCGAAGGCGTACCAAAAACCGATATCTTCACTAGTAAAAAAGGCTTATGAACTGTACTTTGGATGTAAAGTTGGCGATCAAGATAAGTCCTGGGCCCCAAAAGTGTGTTGCAGTTCGTGTTCGAGAACATTGATGGGATGGCTAAAAGGTACGCATAAATCTATGCCATTTGCAGTTCCAATGGTTTGGAGGGAACCTCGTAATCACGTAGATGATTGTTATTTTTGCATGACGAATATCAAAGGAATTACTAGCAAAACTAAGCGTAGCATTCAGTATCCCAATGTTCCGTCTGCAATGCGACCAGTACCCCATGACAATTCATTACCCATTCCCAACCACCTGAGAGTTACACGCTTGATTCGGAATCAGACTCTCGAAGTACTTCGCCAGAAGCCGGACCAAGCTACATCCCTAGTTCCATTGATTTGCCCGATACACCTCATTTAATCACTCAAGGTGAATTGAATGACCTTGTTCGTGACTTGGACCTCCCGAAAACAAAAGCGGAACTTCTCGGATCCCGCCTGCAGCAGTGGAACCTCTTGGAAAAAGGAGTTAAGGTGTCCATCTACAGAAAAAGGAATCTACTCTCACAAATTTTTTGCAGCGGACGGTGATTTAGTATTTTGCCATGATATTCCTGGCCTAATGGTCGAACTGAACTTACCATATACGACCGATAAATGGAGACTATTCATAGATTCGTCTAATACAAGTCTAAAAGCTGTTTTACTTTATAATGGAAATGAACATCCACCCGTTCCTATAGCTCATTCGGTAAATATGAAAGAAACATATGACAATCTGAAGATGATACTCAGATGTATAAAGTACGAAGATCACAAATGGAATATATGTGCAGATTTGAAAGTGGTAGCGTTATTGACAGGACTGCAGTCAGGATACACAAAATACTGCTGCTTTTTGTGTGAGTGGGACAGCGTGCAAGAGACAAACATTATAAAATAAAGGTTTGGCCTCCACGTGAAAAAATAGAAGTTGGAGTTAAAAATTTGACCCGAGAACCGTTAGTTCAGAAAGAAAAAATATATTTACCTCCACTTCACATAAAGTTAGGATTGATCAAAAATTTTGTAAAAGCACTGGATAAAAACGGAAATGCTTTCAACTATTTAAATGAGAAATTTCCACGTATAAGTGAAGCCAAAATTAAAGAAGGAATTTTTGTTGGTTCCCAAATTAGGCAACTCTTTAAAGATGCCAACTTCACGGACATTTTAAGTGACCATGAAAGACGGGCATGGAATGCATTTGAAAGTGTTTGCAAAAATTTTCTTGGAAACACCAAGTCAGAAAATTATCGTGAACTCGTGGAAGAACTGCTCACGGCCTATCATATTTTAAAATGCAACATGTCCCTAAAACTTCACTTTCTCCATTCCCATTTGGACTTTTTCCTGAAAATCTAGGAGCTATATCGGACGAGCATGGGGAACGATTTCACCAAGACATCGCATCGATAGAGAAAGATATACTGGAAAGTGGAGCCCGAATATGTTAGCCGACTATTGCTGGACCCTAATACGAGACACATCCAGTCTTTCTTATAAAAGGAAGAGTTCAAGGAAATGAATATTAAAATAAAATAACACTTGAAAATGTTTATACTGAACATAAATTAACTGTTACTAAAATGTATCATACCTTTTTATTTTTTAAATTAATAAATCAGTATTAAAGTGAGTTTTTATTGAATTTTGCTTAATATCAAAACATGTGTCTCTCCTCATTATTGAAGGCTGATATCGAAAATCTGAAGTCAGATCTGGATTCAGCAGGCCAAAATATATAAAATCCAGCCACAATCATTCCAGGGTGGCAAAAAAAGATTTAGAATGTTGGTCAGTGTTATTAAGCCAGGATTCCGTTACACAGATAATATCCGGGTAGTTTATAGATACGTTTTGCTTGAAATCATTTAACTTGCTTCTTAATCCCCGTACGTTTTGATATAAAACCGACAGAGCCATTGATGATGAAGAAAAAAAACAATTACCCTAAGATACATTTATAAGGAATATAATATAATAAATGATTTTGCAGAAAAAAAGGTTTGAAGAAAAATGTTAGTATAGAGTTTTGCCTATAATTAAATAATACATAATTAAAAAAAAATACTTATTTGTTTTAAGATTTTAATTTATATTTTTTTATATTATGAAATTTGTTTATTTTAAAAAAATGTTATTTAATTTTTTGTATGTTTTACTTTAGTTTTGTTTATTAAATATTTATAAGAATTACTAGTGAAGTTAACATTCTTTGAATAATAAATTTTTCGTTCTAATATTAAAATTTTTTAACTTATTAGGGCGGCAAAAATATATTAGCCTATGGGCAGCAAAAAGATAAATCCGGCCTTGTTCAAGACCCTCGAAAAGTACGTATAACAGAGCTGGAAAGAAATCAAATCCTTTTGGAATCGATTTCTTTTGAAGGTTCAGAAAGCTGAAATTAATTACTTTTTAAAATTAGGATCTGAGATCCGAATTCGTTACATAATTTTGAAACGATCCGGAATCGATTCCTTTTTGGAATGATCCGATTCCAAAAGAAATCGATTTCTTATATTTCTAATTTGAATAAATGCCAAAATCCTTCATTTTACGTAATTTCAAATTTCCCAATTTTGACCTAAGATTATTAATTTCCAGATTTTGTCCTAGCACCCTTAAAAACCCTTATGTCCTGAATCAGAGGCAAATAGGTTTATAAATGCCAAAAGCCACCATTTTAATTCTCCCATTTTAAATTTCAAACTTTTTACCTAAAATTCTTAATCAGCATCACATTGATTTTTGGAAATAAATATTAAATATTTTAAAAGATCTGCCTATTAAAATCTTTAAATAAGAAACATACCAAAATATGTTGTTTTGTAGTATCCAAAAACGGGCATAAATTTTTCTTAAATTTGATCTCAAAAGATATATATAGAATAATTTTTTAATATATTATCCTTGAGATAAGTCCGAGCGACTTTTAAATAAGACATGTTAATATTACTATTCAGGGTGTCTTACAAAAATAAATTTAAAATAAAATACACCTTTATATTTCACAGGCCAAGAAATTATTAAACAGTACTTGTAGAACTTTTTGTTAAATTACAATAAGATGTCCCATTTATAAGTTGCTTAAGATTTACTCAAGATTCACATTTTAAAACCTAATGAAGATCTAGCATCGCAAGTTTTCGAATATAGTTCAAAAAAATGTTCCATTTAAGGGTGGTTTCCTGTTAATCTCAGAAATACCATATTCAAGTATTAAGAATATGTATTTACCAAAAACTAATTTGGCCAAGAGTAACAGCGTAGTTAACATTTGTAAGTATAAAAACTAAAGATCATCACACCGGATTCGTGATCCGATAAATAGGAATCGATTCCCTGGATTCAATTCTGTTTTTTTTTCAAGAAAAAAAAAGGAATAGTAATTTGTATTGGGGATTCGATTTCTTTACGAGGATCCGGATCCGTACTCTGACGTATAATCAGCTGGACAGCAAGTCATCTTTTGACAAGTGGTGCATAAAACATAAAAAACCAAAATTTGTACAAAAATTAGCTTTTTCCTGTTTTTAATATGGAAAAACCTATTAAAAATAGCCATTTATCGTTTTTGTTAAAAAAAATTCCAAAAATAGTTATTTTTAGCGGTTTAAATTTTCCTCTGCAAAAAATTCACCAATGAAGCTTTATAAATAATAATTTTGTCCGTTCTTCAATTTTTTCCAAAAGTTGTTTGGACAGTATTGCGATTCAGTACCAATTACCCTAAATTTTTTTACTCCAAAAGAAGAAAAAACAACAATGGCTATTTTTTATAGTTTTTTTCATACAAAAATTATCTTTTGCACAGATTCTGTTTTTTTATTTTCAATGCACCACTTTTTAAAGGTGGTTCAACAACCTCAATATTTCAATGCCAAAAGGCAAATTTTTAAAACCAGAATATATTTTAAAAATATTTTAGCGCAAAAAATAACTGGTTACTTCAAATTATTTAAAACAAGTATAAACAATTCTGATAGTGTTTTTGAACCAGTTTCCAAAATAGCTCTGTGCAAGTCGGTTAGAGTAAGAAGCTGCACCAATCAGAATAAACTTTAAGTGTATTTAAATTAAGTAAGTAGAATAAATATTTTATAAGTTGCCTACTTTAACATAGGGTTAATGAATATCTTAGTTTTATTAAGTCATGTTTTTGATAATTAATATTTAAAAAAAAAGTTTTTTAATTTTAAACCCTAAATTTTATCGAAACCTATTTAAACGTCTAAACATATCAAATCACGAACGTCAGCCAACCGATAACGTTAAAAGATAAAACATTGCCAAGTTCGAACAGCAGCTGCACTGTGAACGGCGCCGACGGCGTCGTTTGTGAATGGTTACGTTAAAAGCCATAAGTTTAACTTGCCAAAGGGAAAAAAAACAACGGCAACGTGTACGTTAAGTTATTAAATTGACTTATTAAATTAATCGTTAGTCAATTGTTGGGATATGGAAAGTTATCTTATACACATCTTTTGTACGTTAGTTTTATAAATAACGTGCATTTTTATTCTCACCGATAAGTTTATCAATTAATCAGAATATTTATTGTTTTTACTCTTATCTGCTTTAAATCAATGTATTTTATAAACTGTTTTTAATTTAATCAATATTCACCGTTTAAAAGGCGATAAGCCATCGAATTCATCATACTTGTTTACTGATGAATCAGATGAAAAGGATAACAACAAATTGTAAATTTAACTACAAAATTGGTGGTCTTAAGCTTTTATACACAGAAATCATATTATTAAAAAACAATATGATTAAATGATTCGACAATGCATATTATATTTTTTATTATGAAATGTTGTCAGTGATCAGTCATCTTAGTATTTTTATAAAATAAAATAAAAAAAAAAGACAAAAAAACGATCATCTGGTATTTTTTAGTTCCTTAAAAATCGTTAAATTCAAAGATTTTAAACTTTCAAACAAAAAATTGTAGTAATAGGTGTTTTTTATTCAATCTCTTTATCTATTTCCAATTTAAAGACTAAGTTTAAAAGTCTACAGGGTTAAGCAGAATTAATTCACCTGCACTGCGGAAAGAATATAGGTGTAATCTTTTTAGAAGCTTAAGATAGAAATTCAGTTAATCACTTGGTATGTTAGCAGTAATGTTAGGGTAAATAAATAGATGTCGCTTTCCCTATTGGCGACATCATAATTAAAGTTTGTTTAATCCACCTTAAAAGGCATAGTCCATTACTGTTTAAAGTTAAGAACTTCTCGGCTTAAAAGTGTTGTCAAACAAACTTGCGTTCTGTTTTATTTCCTACGTGCTAAAACAAATTAATTGTTTGCTCCAATCAACAGGATTTTAATTACGCAAGTAATTAATGAAATGACAGCTCAACGATTCATCTCTTACGTTTATTTATCTAGAGCTGGAGGCTCTTTAAAAAGCTTTCTGAGCTGAATCCATTTATTTATTTAAGCAAAGTTTGATTTAGTTTTTGGTTCATTTCCCGATTGTGTCTAAAGGTGTTTTAATGAAATTGAAAGCTGAAGTAAAATATTTCCTACTTTGCGTACGAAATATTAGGCCTTACTGGTGAAAAGTACAAATTGTCCCATATCTCAATCAGTTAATGGTTTTAGCGAGTATAATTTTTTATTAGACATTTTTATAAAACTGAAATTTCTATTTTTATATTTTCCTGTCGTAACTTAAAATACATTTACAAAATTAGCTGCTCTTCCTTAATGCATTTTTTTTCTTTATATATTTTCAGGTTTTTTATCTGACCTTTCACATTATGTATCAAATCATCAAATATTTTTTGTGAATACAAACTTTAGTTTTTAAACTTATCTTTTTTAAAGCATTCAGTCTGTCTAATGACGCATAACACCCAATAATTGGTTAAATACAAAAAATCATAAATTATTTTATAAAAAGCTTTATGTGTCTTTCTGAGTCAGAAATTTTTCTTACAAAAATAAGTTAGTCAATGTTGACGGCATCCTGTGTTTTCCTATACAATATTTACTTTAACGTCAATCCGTCAGAGGGCAATTAGAAGAAAAAAAATCATCAAAGAATATGTGCCAAGCAGAGCTGACGCAATTACTTTTAAAAAGTAATTCAATTATAATTACAAATTACTCTTTTAAGTAGTAGTAAATTACGATTACCAATTACAAGCATGTTTTTTTAAAAGTAATTCTATTATCAATTAAAACTAAAAGTAATTGACTATTTTAGCAATTACTCCATTTAAATTACCACATATGTTAAACACGATACACTAAACAAATAAAATATGTATACTAATATGCATCATACGCGCACGTCACACTATTCAAACTGCTTTCTCGGCAAGTTCAACATTAAATGACTCTAAAATAAAAATTTCTTTTTATCCTACCCCAAACAACATATTTTTCCACAAACAAAAGGAATAAAAACGGTGGCGGTAAGCATTAAATCGGCGTGGAGGTGGCGTTCGCCGGATTCAAAGCGGCCCGCCGTGTTGCAAGATGCTCTTTCTAGCTGGCCAAAATTACGGGAGTTTTTTCATAAAGAAATTTAAATGTATTTTTTGTAGTAATTCAATTATTTATTAGGAAATTGAATTAATTTCCAAGTAATTTAATTACTTTATAAGTAATCTAATTACTTTCTAATTAATTGAATTACTTGGAATTCGAAAAACCTTTTGCGGAAAGTAATTGAATTATAGTTATCCAAATACTGAGAAGTAATTGAATACGATTTTTCAATTATTTTAATTCAATTACCGATAGCTCTGGTGCCAAGTAACAATGATACCCAAGAGTTATAATTTTTTTCATTACACCGGCAACACAGGTACGTGCAAACTTCCCTAAGATAATCTTATGGATAAAATGGTGACCCCAAATATTTCAGTAAAGTTCAATGGAGACTTTCTGTTTGACCTCCGACCAGTGGGGATGTGCGATTTAAAAAGTACAAAGTTTTTCCAGGAAAGGTGGCAGGAGGAACCAAATCGAACGTTCTTAACTCTCGGGGATCAAAGAGAAATTGACCTGCAATTTAGTAGTGCCGTGAAACTGTACTTTCGAAGTTGGGAGGGATTCCTAAATATTTTTTTAGAAATTCTAGAAATTATCACCTGTTTATTACTAGATTAAAAGAGCCTAAGTAAATAACTTTTAGGATCTTTAGGATCAGCGTGTAAGGAACTATCACTGTGCAAATTTTAAAAACAATTGGCCGAAACCCATTTTCCGTAAAAAAATTGCGGGGTCCTTTAAAGTGCGTTTATCTTGAAAACAGTTGCTCCCAGAGACTTATAAATAGAGTATACATTTTTAATGCAGAGCGAATTAAAGCAACTTATTTTTTAATAAACAGGTCAATATACTAAACTTAAAAAAAGTCATGCCATCTAAAACAAGTGGGGTAGGCCGTAGCTGGCGCCCTCTAGTAGTAACATCAAAAGCATGGACGAATTTAAATTTCTCGTCTCCAACAACCAGCAGACCTTTAATTTTGTATCGATATTTTATTAAGTTAAAGAATTATTCCGAAACAACGAAAACAAAATTAAAAATTTGACACCCTGTACCTTAGTTATTATCAACTTTGGGATAAGGCAAGTTTACGTAAATTACATTATTTCGACCTAAGAAATCTGCTGTTGCTCTGTGTCCCATTACTTCTGGGACACCCAGAAAACCTAATCTTAGGACTAAACTAACATAGTAAAAGAAATTAATCAAATAAATGCTTTAAAGACTATACAAAAATCACAGCAGACATTTGAAGAAATTAAAAAAGAAAATGTTAGAGATAAAACCATGCGGGATTTAAATAAAGAACTTTAGGATTTTCAAAATGCATACCAGATGCTATTGACTTCAAGGAGTGCACTTTGTTAATGAATTAATTTTAAAATTTTCGCAAAAAAGTAATTTTTTTCCCAGTGAAAAAAACGGATTTTCAAAAGCAAATAATTCATTTGTATTTATTTCGTAAAACTAATAAAATTTTATGGTCAAATCCCAAATTTCGCAAAATTATCTATGGTTTTTTAAAAACCATAGCCAGTTAAAATTTTTTATTCATGCCTCTAATTTCAAAATGCAGACATTTTTTTGCAAAATTTAAGATCTGATAATAGAATTTGATTAAATTCATGAAAAAATACATATAGAGGATTTGCTATTGAAAGTCAGATTTTTTTTATTGGTGGCAGCCAAAAAAATTAACTTTTTTTCTTAAATTTTAAAATGATTTTTTTTTACAAAAGTGTTCTCCTTAAAGCCTATAACATCGGTATATATTTGATATGGGTCTCATGTCTCACTTTTAGGATACAAAATTTTGAAAATACTAGAGATTCAATGATTTAAATAAGCTTAAGGAAAAACCACCTTTATCTTTATAAGAATTGTAACAAATGTTTTACCAAAATTTTACATAAAATTATAGTGTTAATATACATATGAGAATTCGCTGATTGCTCTAAATAAAATAATCGCAGACCACTGGGCGTGTTGAGCTTGACTTGATTATTTTTAACTTTCTTAAGATTGGTAATTAATAATTTTTTAAATATTAAACTGAATTTAAACTATCCCAATCCAATTAACTAATTTCTAATAAATTAATTTCTTTGTCATCCAGTTGTGGTCATTAATTCCTAGTATACTAAACTTCTTATCACTATTTTTTCTACTTTTTACCTTAGCTACTTAGTACAATAACTACTTTTGGGTGCTAAGCTACGCATACTTAGTAGTATACTATCTATTTATGGGTGCTAAGTTTAAACTTACTAATTTAACCTCTCAGTAAGCAGAATAACATGGTTACAGTAATATCAACATCAAAATAAAAAAAATCGATCACAATTAGTAAAATCTCTCGTATATAGAATCAAAAACAGGAGCAAGCGAACTTAATACACATTTAGTAATTAATAAAACAAAATAATTTTTAGTATCATATGCATAAAAGTAACAAAGAAAATTATAGAAATCCGTGTCAAGGATCAATGGATCTCTAATAATTATAAATATAAGGGTTAATATATGCTGAGGTAATGATGACATATGATAGAAGAATAGAAACACGTAGTCTCATGCCTCATATGCTAAACGCGCAATGGGCGCGAGACACTACTGTGTCTCCAGACCTGTGAATTTTGTAGCTGTTTATAGTGTGTATAATAATAATTCTAAACATAATCTTAATAATAAAAAAGTTATTTTATTCATTATAATATAAAAATGATTTCAACACATATGCTTTTTTTAAAGCAACTAGGCCGCCCCAGAAAATTTGCTGGCCGTGGGCTTTAGCCCCGAGTGCCCCTAATGTAAATCAGCTACTGATTGTAACTTTGCACTAGTTTATATAAAAAACTATAGAAGTATTACGTTATACTAGTAGTTTGTTGGGTCATAGAATATACAATAAACTTGCTAAAAGAAGAAGTTTTTTGGCCAATAATTACAGTTCTTGGTTAATCCAAGGAAGAATATTTAATATTTGGACATTTTATCATTTATTATTTTAAAGTTATTTTTAACAACGCCTCTGCTTTTGACTACTAAATATGCCCTATTTATTTCACTTTAGACACATTTTCCGACCTAAACAAATATTTGAAACTTCTCGCTAAAGTGGCTCCGATACGCAGAGCGTTTTAAGTTTCTCTTTAGAGCAACATAGGGAAAAGAGCCCGCTTACCGCTAAAAGTAAATATTCTACGGCTATAATTCCATTAAGAAATGAACTAAGCTTGCTTTTGAAGAGATGCTTGCTTGTAGCTTGTAATTTGTAAGTCAAATAACGTTATGTTAGTTTCAAATTCATCGCTATATCAAGTACTCTGTACGCGATATTTCAGCTTGGTTGAATTGTATGCTAATAATGTTTAAATTTTTAAGACTACGTAACAAAATGTAAATTTAGCTTAAAATAGTTCTGTGTTATCATAGGCTAAAATACAGATGGCCAAATAAAAATACTTAATTTTTTTAAAATATCTGCATACTGCATCAGTTATCACTTAAAAACGGTTGGAGATACATCACTAACCGAAACGTTGTGTATCAATTAACAAATAAATGTAAATAAATTAATGTTTAAATATTTGTAGCCGAAGAACGAACTCGTTGTTGAAGTTAACAACGAACTTAACAACAAACTAAACAAAGAGTAAAAAATGAAAATATTGGCAATGTAGCACATTTTTAAATATTTAATGCCACAACTAACCACAACTGGTTGTCAATAAATAATTTAGTTTGGGATTTTGCAATTAAAAACGATTAAAAAATATTAAAAAAAACAAATTAATTGCTTTGCACAGAATATATAAAAAAAATTATATTACTTACTGTCTTATACAGGGTGCCACAGATTCGAGTGCATGCATGGGGATCTCGAAAACCGTAAGAGATACGAAGTCGGTTAAATTATAGCAAAGTTGTGTATTTGCGTAACTAACCATGTTCACTTTAGAAAGTTGAAAATTTCCGAGTACTTTCGGAGATATCCGGAAAAAACCGAAATTTTCTGATTTCGTTTTTATTTTTTTCTGACGTTATTTAAAGACCTATGGAAAAACAAAAGACATTTTCTCATGGCCACTTCTCAAGCTCTACAAAACAGTGTTGAGAGATTTTCCGTACGACGTTTCGTTTTCGTTAAACCATCATCAACTTAATTTTTTTAAATACGGACCTGGGTTTTTTATTTAATTTTTTTAAACCCCTTATTATCCCAATTACAAAAATGTATAACACTTAATATTTATAAACAAATATGGAACGCCCCTATAAGAAATCTTGTGCGTTCCTTGTCTAACATATTGTCTCTTATGGAAAATATGTTTATTTAACAGAAAAACATTAAGTGTTATACATCATTTTAATTGGGATTATAACTGCTTCAAAAAAATGCAATAAACGGAATTCACGGAAAAAAGTGGCCATGAAAAAATGTCTTTTGTTTTTCCATATCTCTTTACATAACGTCAGAAAAAATAAAACAACAAATTTCGGTTTTTTCCGGATATCTCCGGAAGTACTCGGAATTTTACAGCTTTCTAAACGGCATGTTGTTAGGCACCAAAATGCGCAACTTTGCCATAATTTAACCGACTTCGTATACCTTACGGTTTCCGAGATCCCCATGCATGCACTCGAATCTGTGGCACCCTGTATATTCATCTATTTTTTTAAAACAAAAAAAAAATATGTATATTCAGATTTGTTCAGACGGTTGTTCATGTCTTCTAAATTATAAATTACTTTAGTATAATAGCGTCAATAGATTGATATGTAAAGCAGTAAGTAATAAAATATTGGAAATAAATAGTTTTACTAATATGAAGCAAAAAAAGCAAATATTTTGTCTACTCTAGATGTAATACTATCTAAATTTATCAATAAAATGTAATAGGTATGCATTATATTAAACAACCTATTAATAAACAAATTTAAAGAAGTTCTGCAGTATTGATCACTTGTGCTAGAGTGCCCAACCTATTTTCTTTATATTCTGTGCAAGGTAATAATTATTTAATTTTTTTTATGTTTAATCGCCTTTTAACGCCAAATCTCGAACTAAATTATTGTTTGATAAATACCTTTTTTCGCCAATCGTTTAGTTATGAGTATTATTAATATCTACAAAATCATGCATTACCCTGCCCTATTAATGCATATTTTTTTTATAAATAAACAATTATAGTACAAGAAAAAATAATAAAATACACAAAACAAAACATTATGTCTATTTTTGACCTTGTCACTCGAATAACAGTTAATAAAGCAACTGTCAAGTTTGTTGCCTAAAAACTGAAAAACATTCCGAAAAATTCTAAAAAAATATGATTTTTACAATTTAATAACAAAACATTTGCAAAAAAAACTGTTTCTCACTGGGGCATTTTTTATCGATTATTGGTGTCAACCCTTAACTGGCAAGTCTAGCGAGGGCCTTGAGTTTTGAAGCGCAAGGGGCAAACATTTACCGCGGCGTCCTTCTTTTATTAAAATTATAATTATTATTTCTAATAAAAACACCTATTTATTTTATTTACTACAGCATTTTCTATCAATACATAAAATATGCATAAAACGACTAATTATTCAATTATTGTTTGCTAAAGGTGCTAAATGCATTAAGTATTTAGTATGATTATGTCTCCGTCAGAGCTGGGACGGATCCTTCAAAAAACGATTTGACTTACGGATCTGGATTTTCGTAAAAATAAATAAATTATATATATATATATATATATATATATATATATATATATATATATATATATATATATATATATATATATATATACATATACATATACATATTGTCCGCCATAAAGTTGGAACCATATGAGATTTTTTTTTAAATATTGCAGTTAGAAACTTTGATGGCAATCACTTCTGCTTCTGAAATAACTTAAAATACGCCAAGTCATATTTGACAGATAATGTATATCAATTGTCAAATTCGTTGTTTTGTAAAAAAATATTCAAAAAATGGGTCAATTTGTGAAAATTTCGAAAAATGTTACAGATAAATTATGTTTCTAATAACATTTTACGGCTATGTACCGATTTTGAGCGAGAAATATTGATATTCAAAATTTTTACATGTTCGTATTTTTTTATTCACCCCCGTAACTGGCTGCTTTGAAAACATATAAAACGCTTTAAAGCACTATTAAAGCAGTCACAACATTACTTATTGTGCTAATAACATTAGTAGGAAACTTGGTTTTGATGATTATTGATATTTTCAACTAAAAAAATAGTACGCTCTGGATTAATTTTCATATTTCCAAAAATATCACAAACCGTTTTCAACTTTTTCTTTATTAAATTTTAGTTGAATAGTTAATAAATGGATTTATTTACAATTTAGTTAACTCCACACTAAACTCCTATTTAAAAATAATCAATAATTTAAAAACTACAAAGGAACTTAATATTACGCAAAAAAAAAAAACAGTTCGCCATGAAATGCCATTGCAAGATGTATGAAACTTACATCTCCGTGTGCCTTCCTTCGTTTTCCAAACATTTTTCGGTTCGGCGGTTGAATTGCCTGACAGCATTTAGTAGGAATTGCCTAAGTATATTTGCACATATATCCCTTATAACATTTTCCAGATGATCAGCATTTGGGAAAGGCCTCCTTTTATACACTTTTTCTTTCAAATATCCCCAAAGGAAAAAGTCCATTATGGTCAAATCTGGGGATCGCGCTGGCCAAGGGAATTCAGAAAATCTCCCGATCCATTTCCCTCTGAACAAGATGTTTAGAAATTCAATGACTTTAGCAGTATAATGAATTGATGCTCCGTCTTGTTGAAAAACCAAACGTGACCTTTCGTTCAATGGCATTTCATCAACAATGGTGTAATTAAATTAAAGTATCTTCCGGCATTTAAATTTTGTCTAAAAAAATAAGGCCCAATCACTTTGCCATTAAAAATGCCACACCACACATTAGTTTTAAAAGAATATTGGTCTCTACACTTTATTATAAAATTGGGATTTTCGTCAGCCCACCAACGGCAGTTCTGAGATAATACCGTTTCATTGGAGGTGAAAATGGCTTCGTCCGTGAACATATTATATCTTGAAAAATGTATGTTGTCTTCAATCTCACCTTGTATCCGCGCACAAAAATCAAATCTTCGGATAAAATCTCTTTTTCTTAACGTGTTGATAAATTTAGGCTTATATGGGTAATAGCGCTGTTTTTTTTTTAATTTTCCTTACAGTTGTATTTGCTGCATTTGTCCTTTCCGAAATACTAGCCACAGAAGTAACCTTATGCTCCACAACATCTAGCAAAATATCTTCTTCCTTTTCGGCGATTTTCCATGCACAATGCGCTTTTTTAAAATTATTGTTTACTGAACCACTATTCTTGAATTTAGACATAATTTTGCCTACCGTCGGTTGGGAAAAAAATTTTGATTTGGTTTAAAAAAGGGCATATTTTTTAGGTGCCCCATAATTTAAAATTTTTTTTTCCTTTTTGTTTTTGTAAGATTTACTAAATTAAAATTTTTTTTTCCCAAAACTTTTAAATTTTAATTTTTTTCCCTTGAAAAATTTAAAAATAAAATTCCCCTTGCCCAATTTTTTTTTCTAAAAAGTTTATTATTTTTAAATTTTAAATTTTTTTTTAAAAGGATTTAATTAATAATAAATTTAAATAAATATTTATTAATAAAAAATAAATTTAATAAAAAAAATTAAAAACGGTTTGTGTATTTTTAAAAATTGGAAATTAACGAGGTTTTTTTTTGTTGGTTTAAAAAATTCTAAAACCCCAATTTTAAATTTTATTAGAATAATTTTGGAAAATGTTTTAAACGTTTTATTTTTCAAACGATTAGGGGGAATAAAAAAACAAAGGAAAAAATTTTTGGGAAAATTTAAATTTCCCCAAAACTTTAAGGTAAAAAGTTTTAGAAAAAAAAAATTTTTTTTTTAAAGTTTTTTTTTTTTTTTTTTTTTTTTAAAAAATTTTCAAAAAAAAATTTTAAAAAAAAAAAAAAAAATTTTTTTAAAAAAAATTTTTTAATTTTTTTTTTTTTTTAAAAAAAAAAAAATTTTTATTTTTTTTTAAAAAAAAAAAAAAATTTAATTCCCACCCAAAAAAATTTTTTTTTTAAAAAATTTTTCCAAAAAATTTTTTTTAAAAAAAATTTTAATGTGGAAAAAAATTTAAAAATTCAGGTTATTTAAAAATTCTTAGCGGAATTTACATTAACGAGTACTCATATTTAAGTTGCTCTTTTCGGATTGAATTTTGGAAGTGTGACACCGAGTAGTCCTTTACGCCACTAAAAAGAAGTTTTTATCCATGTCGACACTGCCATAGATAAAAACATTTTTACATGTGTTTTTACACTTTTCCTTAATACTCATAGCTACTGATTGATTTATCGCCTTTGTTTAATAGGTACGATAATTTGACATATTCCATTCGTGTTTGAAATATTCCTCGTTAAATTAAGATTCAGCAATAAAATTTTGCGTTGCCCTGAATTATTTTAATTATGCAATCAAAAGATACGTATCCAATAAAATAAAACACACCATATGCCTAAACCGAAATAATATTTCTCCTCTTAATCCCCAAGACACATAAAACTCATCCAGCCCTGGGTCACTTTTTAACCGAGAAATATACCCCAATTTAAAGCGACAAAAATTGTTCTTCCTATGAGACTGTATTATTACTCCGTTTTTGCACGAAAGGTTTTGTTGACGTTACTTTTAAGAAACGACATTTATATTTATGCTGTAAGAACATTTTACTTGTTTCAAGCTTGAAATTGCGAAGTAAAAATGACATTTAATAGATATTTTAATATTTGGTATGCAGCAACAAATGTCAGTCAAAGTTGAAATTGAAATGTATTCAAGGTGGATACGAAGTCAACTGGCCTTCAAAATTGGTATGCTGTACCAGAAATTTCAAGGAAAATTACAATTCAAGATTAATAAAGTCAATAAATTAAACACGAATACGAATCCTACCCGTTACAAATCTTGAAATAAAGGTGTGCACTTGCAAACTATAAGAACCCATGTCTGAAAAAAGTGTTGTGCACTAAATCAATGTCAATGTTTTTATATCATTAGGCTAAATATCATGCTTGATGATAATGCGTAATAAACTAAGTAAGTGTCTGGAAGTAAATTTTGTGCATCGTTTTACGCCGGGTCTACACACCTACCAAATCTCGACAAGCTATCACAAATTCAAACTTGTGTATAGGGCGTTTGGCTTGGCTTGTGTAGGTAGCACTTGTGGCAGATCTGATCAAGTGTCGGTATTTTGACAAAAATCAAAGGAGACTTGCGGCAAGCTCTTGCGAAGTGTCTACAAGTCGCTGGTTTGCGAGAACAACGACACAAGTCAAAAAAAAAAGAAAAATTGAAATGAGTGTTGGCGAAATAACTAAGCATATTTTGTCTGAAATCGATAATGGGGCTATCTCTGCCTGGCGTATACTTAGTTAATTTTTTAATAATTTTGACTTGTGTCGTTGTTTTCGCAAACCAGCTACGTATGTGCCGACTTAATAGCATTTGTACACTGTAATCGTAATAAATTTTTGAACAAAAATGTTTTCCTAATATTATTTGCCAAAAGAAGTATGAAAGAAATTGAGAATTTAACCAAATTTGATCTAGATATACAGACGTTAAAATCAATAGAGGATAAAATAATAACAGGGTGTTACAATGGTATGTCATAATTTGGGAGGCATTCCTGGTCGATTTTAAGTCGAAAAGTTCATATAAACGGGGCCCTAAAATGCTTAGTTATTAAATAAGGGTGTTAAAGTTTTAATTTTGTTTGTTTTTTCTTAATTATTTTTAACCAAATGACCTAGCGGTACAAAATTTGGGATCTTTTCTGAGGGAGAAATTTTTCGTCCACGCTTTTGATGTTGCCGGTAGAGGGCGGTACGCCACCCACCTTTGTTTTAGATGTCGTAACTTTTTTAAACTTACAATATTGACCTGTTTATTAAAGAATAAGTTACTATAAATCATCTGCATAAAAAAAGTATACCTTATTTAAGTCTCTAGGAGCATTCTCGAGATAAACACACTTTAAAGGATCCCACAATTTTTAGGAAACTGAATTTTGGCCAATTGTTTCAAACTTTGTGTGATAATTTTCACGTGTCAAACTTTGGGCCCAAAAAAGCAAAACGCCTAACCCCCTAAAATCCCCTCAAAGGTCCCCAATTCCCCAGTGACTTTTGGGGGGTGATTTTGGGGGTTGGAACGTTTTCGGTTTGTATCCTAAATTTTGATCCCGTGTTAAAAAACTACCACTATGCAAAGTTTGAAAACAATTGGAAAATTCTTTTCCATAAAAAAAGTGGATGGTTTACCCGGGGAACGGCTCCAGACCAAATAAAGTATACTTTTTTGATGCGGTGAATGGAACTTATTTTAAAAAAACGGTCAATATTCAAGCTTAAAAAGTTACGACTCTAAAACAAAGGCCAGCTGGCCCCCTCTAGAACATCAAAAGCGTTTAAATTTCTCGCCTAAAAACCCGCAAAAGGGAAATAAGGGCCCCCGCAAGCATTTAGGACTTTATATGTTTTCAGCAAAATCGGTCAGAACCCCTTTAAATTATGACAACCATAATAACACCCTGTAAAACATAATAAATATGACATAGATAAGAATTAAAATAATTAAGTTTTGCTTCTAGGGTATGATATTTTTCATAATATTTTTTATAATTATGTTTGGCAAAAATATTAAAAAGACATTAAAGAATAATATAAATAATGCGAATACAAGCTGAAAAACAGTTTCGCAGTCTTAATATTTGAATTTTCCATCGTTATCCTTTAATAAGCTAATCGTACGCCAGAACTTTTGATTGTTATCTAGCACACTACTTGCATTGCTGCATAAAGAAAGCTAGTTTGCAACACTAAGCTATAGTATAATAGGTCTTTGTTTATTATCGTATCGTAACAAAAACTAGAAATTTAATAAATTACCAAAAAAAGTTGTCCATTTGAATTTACAAAAGGCCGTGGTAAATCTACCAAAAAAGAAGAAATCTAATAAATATGGCAACGCTGGACACACGCGTCTGCCTTGTGTCGTCTTTTTGGTCCAACGTCAAACTTAAAGGGTAAGAACCATTTTTACACATGCAAAAATTCAGTGAAATTCAGTGAAATTTATGGCGAAAATTATCACCAATATTTTACTGTTATTACTCACATATTCTATGTTCTGTTTATCTCTGATAACTTAAAATAATTAAAAATTGTACATAATTTTACAAGCATAAAATTATTAGGTGAATAATTATCATGAATTCTTCACGGCTATTTTGTTATGTGTGGAAAGATGAAAATGCATTTGTATGGAAGGTACGGTTTTTTATTTTTAATAAAACTAATTTTTAAACAATGTGTTAATTAAACATAGGAGCAGAGGCATTAACGAGATAAATATACTATTATCTGGTATTTATTTTTAATAAATGAGATTTAAACAATTTGTTAAATATACGAAAGAAACATCAAAGCTAAATTTTTTATCTACGTAATAGCTTGGGTAAACAATATTTTTATTTGTTTAAATTAAATATAATATTTCTGTAGGTATAAAAGCGAAACGTCATTCATTCATTTATTTATACACTGACTAATCACGAAATCTCGAAAACTATTTGACCTATAAAAATAAAATTTGGCACGGAGGTAGATTATAAGTAGGAGCTGTCAGCTAAGACAGGATTTTAGGAAACTCCTACCCTGAAGGGGTAGAATGTGGGGTGAAATTTTGTTTGGAACTTCGTCATTTCTGGACTAAGAAGTATAAAAATTGGTACGTAGGCTATTGATAACGATGAAAAATGATATGTTTTAATTACATCCTCTGGGGGGTTAAAATGGTTATTAAAGTTTGTATGGAAAAATCGTCCTTTTTAAAGTTGGTAATTAGGCTTTTGGTAATTTTTGAAACTTCATCCCTTGAGAGGTTTAAGGGGGATAAAAGTTTGTTTGCGAAATTTGTCATTTCTGGACTTGGAACTATGAAATAGTAGCCAGTCTATTATTTGCCACTTTTTTACGAAAATAATTTATTTAAATGTCAATAATAGTTTATAAGAAGATATTATGTATTAACTTACTTACAAAAATGGTTCCCATTATTTTTTTCGAAAAATCGATAGTTTTCGAGAAAACGGGACCCAAAAGTCCCCTCATTTCAGCTGCTGCTCTACCGCTAGAGTGCCGCTATTTTTTAATCATTCAAAGTTTATCGGAATGGGAAAACCCGTACCCCTCATTGCATATGGGTTTGGGTCTATTCTGATTTTTCTAGAATATTAAAAAAAGCCGTTAAAGTTTTTTTTTCATAATATTTTGAGAGTATCTCATTAATTTATTGATATTTTTTGAAAAAATAGTTCGTTATAAACATTTATTTTTTATAATGAGACCTTAGCAAGTGTTCAATAATCCCAGAAAATTTCCTTAACTATCTTTCTTGCGTTTTGATAAAAAATTGATTTGCCCATCTGCATTTTTTAGTAAGGAACTACTACTACCACATCTATCCAATGTGAAATGTTATGGATTTTTCGACGGCCGTTTTTGCGAAAAATATTGGTGTTGCGAAAAAATGGTAAGGACCATTTGTGTAGACTTCGAGGTGATCTTCATTTTTTGTCTGAACAAAAATTCTCTTATTCGCATATTTTGGCAGATATTCGCGGGAAACTCGTTTTTGGGACTTTGGGAGGCCATTTTCAGCGGGTTCCCACGTCGGAATCGTGATAAACTTTTTCTCGCTCGAAGGCATCCGCGAAGACCTAAGAATTGCGCCACAAATGAAAACTGTACAGATTTATTTACAGCTTTGGGTACTTTCAGGTCTTCAGTTACTGGGCTAGCTAGTACCATAATGATCGTTATTATGGTCCTTATAACATAAATATCTATTATTTCATACTGTAAGTTCGTTCTGTATCAGTACAACAGTCAACAAGTGAAAGAAAATGTCATGTTGGCATATTTTTTTAATGTCTAATTTGATTTATGTATATTTATAGCGGCACTTACCGGCTCTAATACTGTAATGACTAACCTACCGGACTCAAATTGATAATGTAATCGAAGGTCTGCCAGACAGTATGAAATAAAATATTAAAATACATGATCGCAATTTTACTAAAACTCCCCTTTATGAGACACATCTGCTTGTAGGCAAGAACGTAAAATAAATTCGAGAGACCGTGTTTCAGAAACAGTTGAATCGCGTTTTATGCAAATCGGAACGAAGTTGGAAATGAATGTTATTTAGTCCTACATGTCACACGTCGCTGACTTTATCGCTATAGACTCTGGAGAAGTAAGATTGTTAGAGTTGCTGCAGTTCCTCAGGGAAGCTATTGGAATTAGACGTTCCCTATGACTTGTATACTTGTCACCTTGTCTGATATTTGAAATAGCAGTTAATCAGAAATCGATTAAATACGACATTATAAAATCATTTGCAGTAATCCGTGTTTTAAAAACAAATTTAATCGGAAATATATTTTTAATTTTTAATTTAAATCAGACATACAGTGATTTACAGCTTAAAAGATGCAGTCTTCCAAAAACTATTAATTAACAATAAATATTTAATTAATTAATGTACTATTTTAATGACACAGCTTAAATGATGCAAAACTAAAATAACTATATTAAAATAAAGAAACAAACTTGATAAGCTCAGAAATTTTTGCTAATTTTTGGTGGGTCCCCCTTCTTTATCAATTACAGCCTGTAGTCTTTTTGGTATTGATTCTACTAACTTTTCTGCATAATTCGGGGTAATTGTGGTCCAAGCATAAGTAATTTTTTAAATTCATCTCTGTTTGATATTGAAACGCTGTTTACTTTTTTTTAAGGTTAACCATAAATTATCCATTACGTTTTTTATCTGGTGATTAGACTTGTGTTTTAATAACATTTGGGCAAAATAACACCAAAATCTTGCACTTTCATTGTCTTTATTTGTTAATTGATACACAACGTTTCGGTTAGTGATGTATCTCCAACCGTTTTCAAGTGATAACTATTATCACAGAAACGTTGTGTATCAATTAACAAATAAAGACAATAGAAGTCCAAGATTTTAGTGTTATTGAAACCATAACATTGTCTAACTCTTTTAAAGAAACGAAACATTTGGGCAGTTATAAAGCAACCAAGACCGAAACCTATATGACGTGTGTTTGGGATCGTTATCGTAGTAGACCGACAATTGTTATTAATATTAAATTTTTAAACACTAGCTGCTAAATGCTGTCTTAATATGTCCAAATACATGTATTGGTTCATACTACCTTCAATGAAATGCATATTACCTACTCCTGCAGATGATATACAGCCCCATAACATCACTCCACCTTCACCATGATTTACTGTGTCTTTTTTTTAATTTTAGTTCTTCATTAGGCTTCCTTCATACAGATTTTTTTTCATCGGACTCAAATAAGTTTCTTTTGGTTTTATGAGCAAATATTACAGAATTCCAGAACTTTAAGTTTTTGTTAATATACTCCCTGGCGAACTCCAATCTTACGCGTCTATTTCTTAGACTAGTGAAAGGTTTGTTTCTAGCCGTTCAATCATATAAATTCTTGTTCTTAATATTTGACAAATGGTTTCGGGGTTACATCTATTTCCAAACTATCTTGCTATCTTGTCGCGTAATTTCGACGCACTATTTTTAGGATTATTTGATATTTCTCTTAAGATCCACCTTTCTTTACGTGCGTTAAAATACTTATAACCTCAATTTATTTTCAATCATATTTTCATTCGGTAATGTTCATTAATGTGCTGGATTGTTGATGAACCTTTATTTACCATTTTGAATATGTTTCGGTGGCTATATTCATTTCTGTAGTGGGTAATAATTTTTTTTTCATAAATCGTAGTTCGAGTACCCATTCTTAAATAATTTCTGCTGCACTAGGGTGTATCAACTTAATAAAAATTGTAAATAATTTACTAATGTGTGTCTAAAATTATTAAATATAAAAATAATAAAGAAATAAATCATTTGAAATTAGTTGACTTAGCTTTTAAGCATGTATTTTACATCTTTTAGTTTTTACTTATTTAAGTTTTTTTTATTAGATAATAATTTAAAATCTTATTTATTATGTTTCAGTGTACTTACTATTAGACGGAAATTGGTTTTAGAAGCTTAATATTGGCAAACTTGTCACATTTGCAAATACCTAATAATCAAAATCACAGAATTTCCATCTATAATAGGAATGCAAAGGCGTGGGGTTGACATGAATCGGGGTACAAAGGGGTTCATTAAGAAAATAACATGTTAATGCTGCTTACATACAGTAATCTCTTTGCCTAGGCATAATAAACAAGTTAGTAGATTTGATGAATTTGGC
Organism: Listronotus oregonensis; assembly: GCA_019359885.1. Taxonomy (NCBI): domain Eukaryota; kingdom Metazoa; phylum Arthropoda; class Insecta; order Coleoptera; family Curculionidae; genus Listronotus; species Listronotus oregonensis. Next base: position 25,085 of record JAHBCN010003726.1, on the reverse strand, counting down.
ATACGTCGGTAAGTTTTGAAACATAACATAAAGGGGAAAGGAAACTAAATCAGTCATTATAATAACGAAAACTGTATGTAAATATAGTTTACTTGGCTATAGAAAAACTAGTTTTACCATCGTAAAGAGCAAAATATACTAAGTGACATAGAAAATGCAACACCCATAATTATTTATTGAATTTTGTTAAAAACTTGTAAACATATTTGGAAGTATACACTAATAAAATTTTGAAGGCATTCCGAGACGTATCAGGATCCAAACCATATGGATATGTTTACTTGGTATTTTGTGATTTTTCTGTGTTGGATTTGTTTGGTTCCATTTATTTCATTGTTGTTTTATTGCATTATCATGCCTAGAGTGAGCAGACGCGCTATTTTCTCTCAACTTTCCGAGTTTGAGAGGAGTCGGATAATCGAGTTACGTGAAACCGGATTATCTTTTAGAATAATTGGGTGAATCGAAACAAAGCTACTGTAATGAGATGTTGTCAAGTATGGTTCCACGAAGGCCGAAATCGACGAGTTAGAGGTATATGACGCCAATGACAGACTACAGAGCGAAGAATCGTTATTTGGCAACTAGAACTTAAAGATCAATTTTCCACAACAAGAGCAGTTGCGTACCAGTGGTTTAATGCTGTAGAAAGGACAATAACAAAAAGGACAGTTTATCGCCGAATAAGATCTTTTGGACTGTTTTTATACCGTCCCCATCTTGTACTACCACTGACCCCACAGCATCGACGGCAACGATTGGTATGGAGTAGGAAAAGACTTGAATGGAATATAGAATGGGACTCAGTCGTGTTCAGCGATGACTCCAGATTCTGTTTCGGCACACATGATGGCCGTGCAAGAGTAAGGAGACGACGAACGGCATATTCATCGCACTGTGGGTGTTATGGTATGGGGTGCCATTGCTTACGGCAGCAGGTCACGATTAGTGTTCATTCGAGGTAGCGTGACTGCCCAGCGCTATATTTACGAAGTTTTACAACCACATCTGCTTCCCGTTTTGGAAACATTGCAAAATCCACTTTTTTAGCAGGACAATGCATGACCTCATGTCGCACGTGTTAGTTTAGACTTTTTAGAAGCATCCGATGTAAATCTGCATCAGTGGCCTCCTCTATCTCCAGACCTCTCCCCCATAGAACATGTATGTGATATGATGGAAAGAAGGTTGCAAAATTCACCGCACCCTCCACAAACATTAGACGCTCTACGACACCAAATTCAGATGGCCTGGGATACAAGACACCAAGAAGACATAGATTACCTAATCCAATCAATGCCGCGGCGACTTAACGAATGTGTAGCAAACAGAAGAGCTTCGACACATTATTAACCTAAAGGTTGGATATCTCAGATATTTTGCAAAATTAAGTAAAAACTTTTGAATACAAAAAATGTAAGTTGCTGGTTAATACAAATACAGGAAAAAAATCAGTAGGTCTTTTTTCAGAAATTAAAGAATTTTAAAAATATGCTCTGTGAGTTTCGGTTGAAGCTTCCTAACAGCTGTCAAAGAATCCCTTAAAAATGCCAGTCGAGTAGTTGTTTTTACAAGAAAAAAAACATGCTAAATTTAAGCTTCCTAGGGGCAGGTGCTTTAAATTTTGTTTTTCTAAAATGTTCCTTTTTTTCATCTCGGGCAGATCTCGATTGCATGCAAAAAGCCAAAGTGCTAGGTAACTTGGGTGCCGGGTTTCTGGATGCTTTGGATACGTTTATCTTTCGACTTTTAAGTAACAGTAAAAAAATACTTAATCTTTTTTTTTAAACCTATACATTTAGCCCAATACTCCAAGCATTTTTAACACTGTTTACTAAATTTATATAAAAATTAAAGAAAGAGAAGCTGTAAAATAAAATTTAAAGTTTGTAATTTGTTTACTAAATTTAAATCGAACAATTACAGTTGTTAATATCGCTGAAAAATATTTAAACTGCAATTTTAAAAAAATCTACTCGTCGACCTTAATTTGCTTGAGTTTGCTATGATAAACAATCATTTTTCGAAAAATATGCTTTTTAAAGTTAAAAAAATAAATTTAAGCTATTTATCCGACTTTTTTTTTGCAAAAAAAATAAACTAACAGAAGCCCTATTGACATGATCGCGATTAAATTACAGTTAAATAAAATATTTCACTTTAAAAGAAAAAAATGTTTTTTAATATGTTTTTTTTTCTTAAAAAAACATATAAAAGCTAAAGTTTTTTACAAGTTTTGGTTTTTTAAGTTCTATGCACCAGTTTCTAAAAGATGGTGGTTCGCTATTAAATTTTGGATACATAAAAAAAGCTGTAAATTTTGTTAAAACTTGTTATAAATAAATATTGCGTTCAATGTTAATCACTTAAAAAACTATTACTGTTAGGCCACGGCATATGCAGTTTGGTAAAACCTGAGTATTTAATTAATTAATTTTTTTGCAAAATTTTGTTTTCTTGATATGCTGTCCAAAGAGTCGGTCTTAAAAGTTGTTTTTCGTAATAATATGATAATTTAAACCAGTAATAAAAATATTTGTCTAGAGGATAAACAAGCGGTTAACCAAATTGCGGAAATTAAGAAGTCTTTTATCTGTTTTTAAACTTTAACTATTTCTAAAACAACAAAAATAAATTTATTAAGGTGACAGCTGCCCTAGAAGAGCAAATAGTTTTATTACTTAGAAGAATGTTTCTTTTTAACTCAAAAAGTTTTTTCTGTCGGACAATTTTTTTCTTCGTTATTTTAATTCAAATAAACTTGTTTGAACTAAAATCAATTCCTGAAGGATATTATCACAGTGATGTCATAGTAACTAAATGGCCCACTAAAAGTCCTAATGACCAATCAGATACCAAAATTTCACAAATAAGCCAAACAAGTAGCCAAGGAAACAGCCATGAACCTGGATGGTTGGTAAGCTATAATTCCTGTCTTTTAAAAGTTAATTTTACATTTTTACATTAGTAACCTATTTTCAAAAAATTATAATTTAAGAATTTTATATATGTTAAATTAAACTTACTTAAGTTAAACAATATTCAAATAAAATATTTTTATTCAAATGCATGAACTAAAAAAAAAAAAAAAATTGTCAAAATGTTTAAAAAAATTATCACTTTTTAGACAATTACCTTTTTCATTAATATTTAAATTGAGTTTTTAGTCAAAACACAATTTTGTTTCTTAATCACCACATACATTGTAGAGGCTCCTCAACAATTTTTTTTAGCTATTTTTAAAGACAATATCAGAACAAAATAAAAACCAAACTGTAAAATTTCGAGTTTCGAAATTATTTGAAATATTAAACAAATTTAAACACTATATTATTCTGGCATTTAAATTTTGAAACTCCCCTTTATTTAAGGGACTCTTGTAGCTTTGCGAGGTTACAGCTATAGATTCTAGAAAAAAAATATATAAAAGGCCATAACATAATTATATAGAGTGAGCCGAAGAGCTATAGTAGAATGTTATATTTCTTTATGGATACCACTTTTAAATTTTTAATTCCGACTACATATTTATTAGCTTAAAACTCCCACAGAAAATCTTATTGATTATAGTATAAGAATAATTAAAAATATAAAAAAATATTAACACTTTTTAAAAGTTATCCATGAGATCGTGACTAGTGACAGGAATTTAACGATGAAACCTAAAATAAAATCATTGTTGCATTCCTATCTTTGTTTTTTATTTCTTACTTAAAAAGATTAACTTATTGGCACTAAACTATTTTTATTTTTAAAATTAGTTTTTTTTTTGTATAAGCTCTAAAACTAAAAAAAGTAAAATTTATTTTGTTCTTTTAATGGTGTAGGTGAAAGTTTTAAAATCATTAAAATCTGGGTGTACGGAATATATGTATTTAAATATTTCTTATAATTTAAAGACTTCTTAATGTACAGAGGTTTGGACCAAAAAAATAACTACCACAGTTTTTTAAAAAAAAGTACCCCAGCTTGCTCAAAACTATTTCAGGATAACAGTCAATAAGATATACTAAATATCTTGTATAAAGTTTTTTTTAGTGTTGCACCGGTTGAGATTTTTAAGCTATAAGTTTTAAATAACATTAAACATTAAATTTTAGGATTTTATATTAAATTTAAACAAATTTCATATGTATATATATATATATATATATATATATATATATATATATATATATATATATATATATATATATATATATATATATATATATATATATATATAATATTTTTTTTTCGAAAAGTTTTGAATAGAAAATTAATATTTTATTTTCAAAAAATTATAAAAAATTTTATTTAAATGTAATTAAAGAAAACCATTTTATTTTTGGGTGTATTAAGAGAAATTAAAAAACTTTTTGGGAAAAATTAAAATGGTACAAGAGAAAGTCATTTATTTGGGAAGATATGGAAATAAGTTACTAGGAAAGTTGTTAAAATTAAAGGACCCCAATTTTTTGAAAAAATCGGCCCTTTTCTTTTTTTTTGTAAATAAATTTATTTTAATATCAATTTAAATTTTTAATATCAAAATTTTTTATCAAATTTTTTGCTGTTAATAAGCATTTAAAGCTGAGATACTAAGGTTTAAAGAATTATAAAAGCAAAGTTAATAAAGTTTTTCATTATCAACGCCTACTAGTACAAAAATTTGGAATTAGTTAATTGATAATGAAATTTTATTCACAAATAAAGGGCCTTTTCAAAATTGGTATTAGAATACCTTTACGTTGAACAACTTTTTCTTGTAACTTATTTCCATATCTTTGCAAATAATGCCTTTACTTGTACCATTTTAAGTGTTTTTTTAATTTTCTGAACACCGCGTATAAAATATGTTAAATGTTTCTATCCCAATCTTACTCTAAGAAGTGCCAAAAATTTTTATCACAAGTTACTTTTTTCGATAAAATTAAAAATAACGAAGTTTTTCCCATTCAATCCCTTTTCTGTGGACACACCAGTACGTCCACGGAAAAGATGTTGAATAGGAAAAACTTCTTTATGTTTAGTTTTATCAAAAAAGCTACTCTTAAAAAAATGTTTGCTACTTCTTATAGTAAGATTGGAATAGAAATATTTAACAAACTTTATACGCGGTATTCAGAAAATTTGAAAAACTTTGATTCAAGAGTAAAGTGCATTTATTTGAGAAGATATGGAAATACGTTACTAGGAAAAGTTGTTTAAAAGTAAAAGATAGTTCCTAATATCAATTTTCAAAAAAATCGGCCTACTTTTATTAATTTGTAAAAAAATTATTATAATATTGAATAACTAATTTCAAATTAACAACTTATTATCCTACTAGTAGGCGTTGACAGTGACAAGCTTTATTGACACTTTTTTTAAAAAAAAACCCCCTTCCCCTTTAAAAAAAAAAAAATTTTAAAAAAATTTAAAAAAAAAAATTTTTTAAAAAAATTTAAAAAAAAAAAAATTGGCCTTTTTTAAAAATTTTTTTTTCCCCCTTTTTTTTAAAATTTTTTTTTTTTAAAATTTTCCAAAAAAACCCTTTTCCCCCTTTTAAACCCCAAAAAAAATTTTTTTTTTTTCCCCTTTTTTAAAAAAAGGGGAAAAAAAAATTTTTTTTAAAAAATAAAAAAAAAGGGCCCCCCCAAAATTTTTGGAAAAATTTTTTAAAAATTTTTTTAAAATTTAAAAAAAATTTTTTTTTTTTAAATTTTTTTAAAAAAAATATTTATATTTAAAAAAAAAAATTTTTAAAATTTAAAATTTTTTTTTTTTTTTTTTTTTTTTTTTTTTAAATTTTTTTTATTTTTTAAAAAATTTTTTTTTTTTGGAAAAATTTTTTTTTTTTTAAAAAAAAAAATTTTTTTAAAAAATTTTTTTTTTTTTTTTTTAGGGGGGCCCCCCCCCGGGGAAAAAGGAAAAAAATTTTTTTTTAAAATTTTTTTAAAAAAAAATAAAAATTTTTTTTTAAAAAAATTTTTTAAAAAAAAAAAATTTTAAAAAAAAAAAAAAAAAATTTTTTAAAAAAAAAACTTTAAAAAACCCTTTTTATTTAATTTTTTTAAAAAAAAATTTTAAATTTTTTAAAAAAAAACCCCTGGAAAAAAAAAAATTTAAATTTTAAAAAAAAAAAATTTTTTTTTTTTAAAAAAAAAAAAAAAATTTTTAAAAAAATTTTTTTTTTTCCCAAAAAAATTTTTTTTTGGGGGGTTTTTTAAATTTAAAAAAAATTTTAAAAAATTTTAAAAAAATTTAAAAATTTTTTGGGGGGGTTTTTTTTTTTTTAAAAAAAAAAAAAAGGGGTTTTTTTTTTTTTTTTAAAAACCCTTTTTTAAAAAAAATTTTTTTAAAAAAAAAAAAATTTTTTTTTTAAAATTTTTGGGTTTTTTTTTAAAATTTAAAAAAATTTTTTAGGTAAAAAAAAATTTTTTTTCCCAAAAAAAAAAAGGGGGTTTTAAAAAAACCCTTTTTTTTTTTAAAAAAATTTTTAAAAAAAAGGGGTTTTTTTTAAAAAAAAAAAAAAAAAAATTTTTTTTTTTTTAAAACCCCTTTTTTTTGGGGGGGGAAAAAAAAAAATTTTAAAAAATTTTAAAAAAAAAAAAAAAATTTTTTTGTTTTTAAATTTTTTAAAAAATTTTTAAAAAAAAAATTTTTTAAAAAAAAAAAAAAGGGAAAAAAATTTTTTAAAAAAAAAATTTTTTTTTTTTTAAAAATTTTTTTTTAAAAAATTTTTAAAAATTTTTTTTTTTAAAATTTTTTTTTTTTAAAAAAAATTTAAAATTTTTTTTTCCCCAAAAAAAAAAAAAAAAAATTTTAAAAAAAAAAATTTCGGGTTTTAAAAATTTTTTTAAAACCCCCCGGGGGGGGGGGAAAAAAATTTTTCCCAAAAAGGGGGAAAAAAAGGGGCCTTTTTTAAAGGGAAAATTTTGGTTTAAAAATTTAAAAAAAAAAAAAATTTTAAAAAAAAAAAAAATTAAAAATTTTTTAAAAAAATCCCTTTTTAAAAATAACTAATTTTTAAGGGATTAATTTCGTAGCAATAACTATTAATTTTTTTAAGAAAATTTAGTTTGAGTGGAAAACTTCGTTTTTAAAACTACACAAATTTAGGTAGCCTAGAATAAATTGTTTTTAAAACTTCAGTGTCCAAATATTGGTTGCTGGTTGCTGCATCATAGACTGGTCACTTTTTGTAAGTTTTTTTTAATTACTGCTCAAAAAATATTTGGGGGTGATTATTATTTGACTAAAAAATGACACATATTAGCACATTTCTATAATTTTTAAACCGCCTCCTTTTCTATAACATAAAGATATAAAAGAAAAAAGCCAATAGAAAGTCATATAGACATCCTCATAAAATTAATATAAAATCGTTGTATATATGTTACATTCACCTAGTTGCTAAAAATAAATTTAGGTAGCTTTCAAATGACTTTAATCTATAGCACAAATAAAAGTGGAAAATAATTATGACAGTCATGTAAAAAATAATGCAGTTTATTGATTTTTAATATTCTAGTTTTACATTTTTTTAATATTATTATGTTGATCTGTAGATACAATCCATTTATACTTTTTTAGAAAAAACAACTTCTAAAATTCGGACAAGTTGCCTCAAAAATTGGTAATGCAATGGGTGGACACGCAAATAAAATATCAGCAGCATTGGATAAAATTTGCGAAGTTGTCAAAACTGTCATTCCACTATTAGCTGCAGTTTGCCACGTGGGAGAGTTTGGATTTTGTACCGCTACAAATGAAGCGCCAATCAAACTTGTTGAAGCTATGAATCCCAATGATTTAAATTTGGATAGTTTGGATAGATAAGAAAGAAAATACTTGTTAAAATTTATAATAAGGAAATGAAAATATAATTAAAATTTTAGTCATTATTTAAGTAAAATCATTCTCTGTGTCAAATTAAAAATATATTAAGTGCTTTCAAATTTGGGAGATTGTAGAGTTTTCATAGTTTATTCTGGTTTTAATAAATTTATATACTTCTTTAAGACCACATGTGTGAAATAAGTATTAACGTATATTTATTTAATTAATTAATATATAGTTTTGATTATTATATAAAATTAAACTTTTTGTTAAAACAATCTTCTTAAAATAAATTCTATTTTAAAAAGAAGGTCTAGTTTATATAATATAATAATAAACAAATACCTTTATTTTAGAGAAAAGTCAAATAATTTTTCATTTAAATTGATATTTCCAGAAACTAAAATAGATCATAAAAATTTATTATAAGTTGTGCTCATTGTTTAAACATATAATCAGTTCAGTTTAATGCCTATAAAACATAGGCATGTTCGCTGTCGCGAAAAAATCTGCCATTTCCCTTCCGTTTAATATGAGGGGCCAAGTTCTGCAGAACAAAGAGTCATTTATTCTTGTCGGTGTTACTTTTGAGAATAACTTTAACTGGCACAACCATATAATATCCATAGATTCAGCAGCTTTAAAAAAGCGTGGATTCCTTTTGTAAGCCAAAAAGTATTTCCCTCCTCTAATCTGTGCACTCAGTTTGTATATTAAACCAGATTCTCTTTGGAGTATTGTTTTTATGTCTGGGAAATGGCGCCTCTTACAACCCTCGGCATTCTTGATTCCTTTTAAAGAAGAGCTGTTCTTGCCCACCGACGGGCTGTAGGGGATCTGTCGCTCTTTTGTAGGTAATACTTCTCCGATAAGTTAACCAGTATAATTCCTCCCCTGGCAGCTCCCAAAAAAGCAGAACGTAGTGCCACTTTTATGTATCTTTTTACAGTCCACCAGGACCTGCTACCTGCAGAAGTTTTTCCTAGAAATAAACTTGAAAAATATATTATAAAAGTTTTACTTCTGTATAAAATTGATTTATTTTTAAATTCTATAGATATAAAATGATTATTTGTAGTAAAATTATATAAAATAAATAAAAAGAAAATTTAAAAAGAAGAAATTTTTAAGATTAATATACAAATATCTTTTTTCTGGAGAAAAACAAAATATTTTTATTTAAATTATACGAAGTTGTTATACAGACAATGTTGTTAACCGGTAGTAACTAGAATTAACGAAACAGAGACTAATGCCAGCCACACACATTCCGAAATTCTGAGGAAAAACTGCGCAGGTCTGGCCTTAGGGATTTTCGAAGTATGGGTGTATGTGAAAACGCCTTTGTTTTACTGCACTGGGCAGGCCGCCTATGTGGCCTGCCTGGGTACCTTAATATAAGTCTTATCTTTTGTCTTTACATAAAAATTATTGGTTGATATATTATGTGTATGAGATAATAAGCGAAAAATGAAAACCCATTTCTTAAAAGATTAAATTTGTGTTGTTATCATATTAATGCACTTAAGTTAATTAAAAAAATAAAATATTAACTTTAAAGACGAATTAAGTTAAGAGTAGGGTACTTAGCTGTTTAAAAAACATGAATTTTAAGTATTTGTTATGGTTTAGGGCACAAAAATAAGTTTAAAAACATTTTCAAAATAATTAAAGTTGGATTATTTTTGCGATTGGTGTAATTCGTAAATTGGAATAAATTTTTTTCTATTAATTTTTCGAAAATATATCTTTATTTGGTATTACTGGTATAAAACCGCTCCTTAAAAAATTACCGCTGCATTAATCTAGGCAAAATTGCACTATTCTGGAGAAAAATTAATATATATTGGTATACACGTAGAAAAAATGTTAAAAATTTAAATTTAGTAAAAAAAACTAAACACCCATAATTTAAGAAAGAATGTTAATCGCAATCTACCGAAACACTGGTGTTTTAATAAGATAAAAGTTATTTTTTATTCTATTTATTGTTTGTTATATTATATTATTATGAATACATAAGATATAAAATATATGTCCTTTCATCTACTATGTCCGCAATTGCTTTCCTTGCCTTTGCTGTTGGTTAACAAGGTTGGTTATGAACTGATCCAATTTGTCGAGCTTGATAACTTTGTCTGTTTTCTGAAACAAATAAAGGTGGTCAATTAAGATGCATTATTTTTTAATAATATTTGACTAAATATGTTAGAGGCTTAAGACTTTTTCAGAGTAGAAACTCAATTGCAATTGCCTTTGTGTGTTTCTGACACATTGAAAATGAAAAAATCGATTCTTCTATTAATCGTCACCTAAATTGTTTAAAGTAGTGGTTTTTAAATAATATTTTTGGTAACAATACCCATTGTAAAAAGCAATACCTAGCATGTTTTGATATATTATGAATAACGTTGGCGAAATAGAAATGTTACTACAAAAACGGATGAATAACTGACACTTTCGTATCTATATTTTACACTCCATTTTAGTCCGAAGGAGTTGTGGTTAGTTGTAGTAACATATACCTTCTGCTTTATACAAGCACTGTATTGATCACCTTCTTTTTTTCTTCTTTCATAATCTTTTATACCAATCCTCCCATTACTCGTAGTCTTGTTCCTTCTACAAGTTTGTATAACCCCGAGACTGGTTAGTTGACATATTCCTGTGGGCTCATTTTCGGTGTCCTTTTAGATTATCGTGCCCTGTTAGCAGCCCTACTGTTATGCGAAGTATTTTCCTACTTTGCCTAAATAATTCTTACTTCGTTCTTTTAGATGGGCCCTTTCCATGTCTTATTCTACTAAGGCTCCCCAGTATTCCTTGTGTTGTGGTTTTGTTCACTCCAAGGGCCGTTTCTGATCCAAAGTATGGTGTGGACGATCCCTGTCTCGCTAGCTCATCCGCTTTTTCGTTGCCTTCTATTCCCAAATGTCCTGGTAGTTAGGTAGTAGTTATTTAAAAATAACGCCCGTGGTGGCACTACCGCGTTGTCTAAAAGGTGCTGTGAAATGCAATATTTGCATGTTTCAGTGCTTGGGCAGCGTTGACGGAACTGGGGCATAAAAGATGGGTTAAACATCGGAAAACCCGGCACTCACGGTACTCTGGTATTTAGGAGTATATATGTATATGCATATGTCTAATATATTATATATGTATATGCAAATCCTTCGTGAGTTGTCACAAAGATAAAAAAAAAACACACAGGAAATTTACCCTGTTGCGTTCTCCGAGGACTTCCAGTTCATTTTGGCATTCCCATGTCAGGTTTGACGTTACCTTGGGGTTTACTAGGCCCCTAGTTACGCCCGGCTGTCTGTTATTATGCAGATCCGCTTGTTTTTATAAGCCCTCCTGTTATTTTCATTTGTACAGTGAAGTAAAGCATATATTTCCATTTTAAATGCAGAACTGTGTGTTCCTAGTGGAATGTGGAGTAGAGTAAATTCCTCATTTCACTGTACACTTACCTTAGAATAGTTAAAACATGTCTCTAGAGTGTCGAAATGCTAACACTTTTAGTAATTTCTTTATAAACAAACCCTAGTTAACTCGGAAATGTAATTTCTATATTGACAATAAACTTTTAAACTACCAAAAATTTCTTGAAAATAGTTGTGGTTACTTTTAGTTAGCTCAAACTTCTGGAAATCGTAAAATAGTCTGTACGTAGTGCTTAAATTATACTAGTAATTTTTTCGAAGCACGAATATTTTAAAAAAATATTCGCGGCCAAAGAAACATTTTAGGTTACTTACTTACAGTGGAATTACAATACATCTGCTACTAAAACTTTGCAGATCTGCAAGTCTGGTTGACTTGAAAATGCAACTCTGTTAAAGGGGTGCCACCTATTCCAAAAAGAATCTGCAAATTCACTATATTTCCTTTTAAAAAACTATTTTACTATCGCTAGTTTACCTTGAAAGACAAAGCCACCCAAGAAAATAGAGCTATTCTAGTGTAGTAATTATTAATCTATCTTTTTACTACTATTTATATAAAAGAAGGAGAGCAATATTAAATTATAAATTATCCCGTAATCTGATAAAAATCATGAAGTCGAGATAACATTATGGATTTTTCTCATGGCACATTCTTGAGTTGGATTTTCGAAACAAGTGCAATGGGTAAATAAAGAACGCGGCTAACTTAATTCATCTGGGAGATTCAAATTTTAACGATTTCAATACACATCTTATTGGTTGTTAGAAAAAAATGATAAATAGCATATTTATTTATAATTTCACGTAGAATCCAGTGGCTACTTAAATATTTTTTATAAGTTACGATTTTTAACGATATAACCCTAAGTTGCCTTTTTTGGGACCCCTGTATATTATTAGACAATTAGATTCTTAATAAAATTATCTATCTATTGATATCATACACTTTATGTTTATTTTTAAAGAAATTGGTTATTTGTAATAAGTTTTCGGAAAACCTCATATGATTTAAATTTTGCACACCATGTAAAAAATCTACATTGCAATAAACTTACCAATTTTTAAGTTGATTACTTTTATAATAATAATAAATATTGTTTTTAAATTATTAGCTAATTGCCCCTTTTTTATTTATTCTCAATTTCAATTTACTAAAGAAGCATTAGTAATACGAGTAGAATGCAAGTTGGGTTCGACCATGGTCGCAACAATAACATTCATATTATTCCTACTTTTTAAACATTTTATATCTAATAAACCTGTTATCAAATTTGCGATTAATAAAATGTTTTTAGTTATATCGTATTATAAAAAAATAAAGAAAAGTTATAAAATTCCTAACATTTATAGAAATGTATAATAAAAAAAACCGATATATGTGGCATAAGCTGCTGCATGTAAAAGTCTATAAAAATATAATTATACATATTTTTTTTATTTTCATTTAATAAAACATTTAACATACCTTTAGTTTTTTAAACATTTTCTTCTTTTTAAAAATCTTAGCATCGCTGTTATCAAGTAATAATGATATTATCACTATAACAATGAACAAAACGGGATAATTTTCATTTTAAATTTAAAATAAAATTTTATAAAAATATTGTTAAATTAGAAAGACTTGTCAATAAAATTTTTGGATTTTCCTTATATACCAATTTTATTATTTACATAGGTGTATATGGGTTCAGCTTTTATGAATGTTTATTCAATACACACCAAACAAAAATAATGTTTTACCAGTTAATTTGTGTTAATAAAGGTGTAGGTGCCTAAACCTTTTTTAAGGATTTAATTACCACACTCCCTTTGAACGAAAGTCATAACTTTACTATAGATTAAATCATGCCAAAAACACCTATGTAAAATAAGGGCCAGGTTCCTATCCAAAAATCTCGGCCTCTTACAGTACTAAGATCTAAAATTAGACTAAGTTCTATTTTAACCGACACTTTTTAGGTATTCCTGTTAAAAATTAAAATTTTTATTTACAACCATCTTTTAATATTAACAATTAAAAATTAAAAATTTAAATTTCACCTTACTTACGTCTACTTCCCTCCTTTATTTATCTCACCCGTTTCCCCCAGTCGTGTTCTTCCATTTTTCTTACTCATTCAATAAAGTGCACTATTTATGTAATAGTTTATTGAAAAGTTCTCTTATAGAATCAACAGGACTATTAACAACAAAAATTAAACAATTTATTACATATTACTTTTTTAAATTATTGATCATATTTGACTTATGGTAGGCTTTAATCAAAATATTTTAGAGGCCGCCCTGATGATTTAAAGTTTCACTGCTAGATAATTTTATTTCTTGTCCGCGATCAGGTCCCCTAATGTTAACAGGAGGTAGAAAGCTTGGGTTTCTACAGGCGGAATATGCCAAAGTTGCAAAAAATATCATATTTGTGGTTTTAGTTTGCTTAACTACAGATGCATCCACTTAACTTTCAGCAACTGTACTGGACCGCCTTTCCCCTAAGCGCATCAGCTGTAAAATATCTGGTCCTCCATTAACCAGCAACGTAGCTGCCGATCTTCTGAAAGCATGACCTGTGTACGTTTTCACCTCAGGAAGTTTTAAAAAGAAAGCAATTTTATAAGGACATTTAGATATAGAATTGTACCCAAAAGTTTTATTTCGAGCTTTTCCCGATCGATATTAAACAAAAAATTTCTCATTTTGAATGTCTTATCGTACCTGGATTAATTATTTGTCAATTTTTATTTAATTTATTTCAGTTATCATGAATAATCTACTTTTATAAGTTTTTGTATAGGAAAATTCAATGGAAATTCTTTTTTCTAAAATATCAATGTGCGTAGTTCTTATTTTTAATAATGCATCAGTGCGGCATGCTCTATATACACCTATTATAAGCGCAACCTAAAATAACAAGAAAAAATAATTAGAAACAAGAAAAAGTTGAAAAGAAAGTCTAACTTTGATAGGAAGAAACTCTAGGGGTGCTTTTGTTAGAAAACCCTCTATATTTTGTCTGGTAAGAATAGCATTGGCCTGAAGCCTATATTTTGGCGGTTTAAAAATGCAAGGAGCTTGTTATATTGTAATATATTAATTCTTTCTCTTAAATCTAGCATGGCCCGTATCATGCTGTAGATGGCCCAGAGAGTAAAGAGCTTTTTTGCTTTGCCATGTCACCTAAATATGTCATCAAGACTGTCTCTGACACACCAGTTTTCCTATACCTTAAATACTTTTTTATACCGCCCTACTTTTCTCCGGAAGTAGGTTAACTTGCTTCTGCTCTTTCTGCAGCTTCTCTGAGTTCTGGTGGGGTAACAATTTTAGAATAATCTTCTTTATTACTATTTGGCACCATTTCAGCTTTTTTCTTAACACAAATTTAAAAGATTAAACGAAAAATTCAAGATTGTTTAAAGGTATGCCATGGTCATTTCTATGGCCCTATCACCAGTACATGTTTGTACGGCGCAACCAGCACATTTTTGAATGGTGTCAAAACAATAAATGACATATTTTGGCATTTTTACTACATTTAAAAAATAAAATATCTAATTTTATAACAACGTTGTGGTTGTAAATAAAATGGTATACAATCCAGAGGAAAGTTTTTATCAATGTCTCAAGTTTAAAGTTAACCTCAACACTTCGCTTTTCGGTTAACTAACTAATCTCTCGACAGTAATAAAACACTTTCCTCATCGGTATTAATGTAATAAACTATTATTTAACGGTTTCTCTAGGATTCAAACAAGTGCGAACACTGTGTGTTTTGAGTTGCGTTTTCAAGACTTAACGAATTCCGTTCAAGTACACACAAAAAGCTCTTAAAAATAAAAATGCCTTTTTTACGATTTCCCTAGATTCCAAATAGGTTTAAAATCTGTACACTTTGAGTTGCGTTTTCAAAATTTTGTAGAATTCTTATTTGATAATAACAAAAATTTGTATAGTACTATAGTACGAAAACCCAATGTCTCCCGTCCAAGTAATTACAAAAATCTATTCAAAACAAATAGTACCCTTTTTTGAGGGTTTCTCTAGAATTTTAACTAGTAGTGAACACTGTATGCTTTAAGTTGCATTCCAAAACTTTGTAAAAATATTATAAAATAATAAAAAAGCTTTTTTTAATATTAAAACTTTCGTCCAAGTATTCACAAAAAGCTCTTAAAAATATTTTTTGACAGTTTCTGCTCTTTTTAATAGTTTCTATAGGATTTAAACAAGTGTGGACACTGTACACTTTGAGTTGCGTTCTTAAATTTTGCATAATTATTATGTGATTATAAAGAAAGCTTTTTGAAGTACTAAAACTAAATGTATTTCGTCTAAGTACTTACAAAAACCTATTTAAACTAAAAGGCTTTTTGATGGTTTCTATAAAATTTACAAAAGTGTACACTGTACCCTTTAAGTTGCGTTGCCAAAAAGTTGCAGAATTATTATGAGATATTTAGTGGAGTATACTGACTATTTGCAAGGTGCGAAGTATTTGGTGGGGACAGCTGAATCGATTGCAGCGCTTGCTGTGGTCAAATTTTGCAATAAATCATGCTTGATTCAAATATAAACTATTAGATAAAAATAATAAAAATGGTGCATAATAGTTTTTGTGTGCTTAAATGTCAGAATATAGGCAGAAATAGTCACTGCAAATTTTATACATTTCTAACTGCTAGTTGGAAATTAGAAAAAAGGTAAAAATGGATAAATGCATTTAAAAGAAAAAAGTAAGTAGCCGAATGACGTTCGGGTTTCGAGTTTAGGCGAACAAGAAAAAGTTATCATTTCTTGCTGTGTATCGTTTCTTCCTGCCGTTTCCTAAAGTTTTTTAATGATTTGCGAGTTTTAAAAAGAAAAAGATTCTTTTTAATAGACTAAATAGTGTCTGTGTAGTCTTCTGTGATTGTGAATAGAGAAAATGGCTATAAAAACTTTAAGTAAGTAAGAAAAAGCCCTAGAGACTCGTAAGTTTGTCGGGTGATTTTTAACTTATCGGACCAATTGCCGATTTTTGTCTAAGGTTAATAAAAAAAACTATTCATCAATTAAAAATAAATTAATATTTTTAAAAAACCTGTTTAATATGCTACTTTTTAAATATATTTTTTTATTTTTTATACTGACATTTGTAATGTTATTTAACTGTCATTTGCATTGATTACACAGAATAACCTTATTCCTCAATAATAAGTTCCGAGTTCGATTCTACAAAACTCCAAGAACTTTTTTTTATTACGCTTTTTATACTTAGGTACTTTCTAAGCTTTAAAATTGTTTATTCACCATTGATATTGTACTTCACGTTTACAGTGCTGAACAGATTTAATATTATATATATATATATATATATATATATATATATATATATATATATATATATTATATATATATATTTTTTTTTATTATATATATATCATTATTCGAAAAATAAATAAATATTATAATAATTAATCTCCCATGAATTGGAAGCATGATTTAATGCAGCCGTCAGATGTCGTTGTCATCGCACACGGTGCCAATACAAAGAAACTGAAATAGTATAGGTTAAATATTAGACTATTACCCCAATAAATTTAAATACGCCACTGGCTAATACCACTGAAAACATCATTGGTAATTGTCTCGAAAGTTGCCTTCTCTCCGATTTTGACCAAATTTGCTATACGGGGTTTTTTTGGGGCGCTGATTACAAATCTGAAAAAATATTTTTTGGCAACGTTTCGTTTTCGAGGTATTCATTATCAAAGTTGAAAATTAAATTAACCTTATTACTATTTCTCATTCTTTTTGCACAGAATTCTTTATTTTTACACTAAGTTGGCACACAATATTTCACAAACCCCGTTTGTCTTGTTTTTGTATTAATTTTACACCTTTTTTCCATTAAATTGCGAATTCTCAAGTTCAAAGGTAGCAGCCATATTTGCTGATAAAATCCTTTGTGTATACATGGATACGATTACGTTGCGGCGTGTGAAAGTAAAGCTTTGCAATTAAACGGAAAAAAGGTCTAAAAATATAAAAACAAGTTTTTAAAAGGTGTTTGTAAAATATTGTGTGCCAATTTAGTGTAAAAATCAAGAATTCTCTACAAAAAGAAGGAGAAATAGTGTAAATAAGATAAGTGTGATTTATAAGATACGTACACCGTCCCAATTTTTTTTTTCGGCAACGTTGTTTCAAGATATTCATTATCAAAATTAAAGCCACCTTATTTACACTCTTCCTACTTCTTTTTGCATAGAATTCTTGAATTTTACACTAAATTGGCACACAATATTTTATAAACACCCTTTAAAAACCTGTATTAATATTTAATTTATACTTTTAGTT
>JAHBCN010003726.1:0-2500 GCA_019359885.1 Listronotus oregonensis | reverse complement strand
GAGCTTTCTTTTAATTCTGCATCACTTAGTTGAGAAAATATTTCTCTTAGGTACTGGAAACCACTACCTTCTTTGTCCATGGCTTCCACAAAGTTTTCCTTTAGTCCATGCTTAATATGAAAAAGCGGTAGCAGCACCTTTTTTGGGTTAACAAGGGGAGCATATTTTTAATGTTTAAAGTGCCAAGTTCAAAAGAAGTTCTTTGAGGCCAATCCTTTTTACTGTAGTGTTCTTTTATTGCCCTACTGTCCCGCAGTCACAAAAAAGCAATACTGTGTAAAAACCCCTTGAAGTCCTAGCAAAATACCTATGACTATAAAATCTCCACAGATATCCCACTGATACTGGTCATATTTAACACGATTTAATATATTTGCTAAGGGAATGGGTTAAAAAAAAGATGGTTTTTTGTTTCCATTATGAAGCAGGCCTGTTCTTAGGCTGTATTTCGACGAATCTTTAAATAAACGCCACTCGCTTGGATCATGTTCTATATTAAGCTCATTTATTAATCCATCAATATCACATCAGACACATAGCGACCCTTTTATTTAAAAAACACTTGATAATGTTACATTCCGTTTTCGGTAAAGTGTAACACTTGCTTTTTTATCTAACAAGTTCCACTGTTGAAGTCTGGAACCAAGAAGTTCCGATTTTTGTTTTGACAATCCTAGGTCACGTATCAAGTAATTTAATTCATTCTAAGTTATTAAGTGAGGTTTACTGGTAGTTGCTAAAAATGTTGGGTCACAACTGGTGTTCTCAGAAAGTTGTGCATCAGATTCTGATGAAGAATTAGAATCACTGAAAAACACGATGTCCAGCTTTAAAGGCGCTATCGGTACCGGTAGTTCCTGGCAATGAGGCACTGGCCTTAGCGCAGAATGCAAATTTGGATACTCTATTTTGTCTGTATGCTTTTTTGAAATCCCTTCTGTTTAAGTGATGCAAAAGAAGCAATATATAACAAAACTTACCGGCTGGAAAACAATAAATTTCTTAAAGGTTCGTACAATACTGTGAAGATAAACCCTCTGCGGTCTTGTTGTACTTTATGGTCCTAAGGCAGGTAAAAATGATTTTAAAGATCGCATTATATAAAAGAGAAGCTGGTACTTGAAAATGGGACGTGCTAGGCCATTTCTTAAAAAAAGTGTTTTAATAACTTCCTAAATAAAACGCAAATAAGCATTCTTATCGAAGTTACAAAAATTATGTCGACTTTAGTTTTAACATTTAATAGACATTACGCTTTTTTACTATAATTAAATTATTTTTAACTTTTTAGTACGGTTTGCTATAAAAGAATGTTTTTTTAGTTGTTTTTTAATACGAAAAATTCAAAAATATATTAAGTTCTGGTTTTAAAAAAACTAACTTTACTGTATTTATTTAACACGTAATGAGACATATTTTAAGCTAAATTTTTTTAAGCTTCTGTATTATATATTAACTTTGCTATAATCTCCCCAAACCCATAATAGGAATAAACAGATACGGCCTGGAGTATTGACCTCAATAAGGGGGATTATTATGAAAATTGGAAAGTATATAGATTTAAACAAGTTGATCCCATGCAAAGTAACGACGTCTAGATGTCGCCAAAGGCGGACTTTTCAGAGGATTTTCCGAAAAGTTATGTAGTTACGCGGGAAAGCATTCAAAATTGCCGATTATAGGGAGCTAAGCAGCATATAAATATGTTAAGGCCCGAACGAAATTGGCTTTACGAATTTTAAAGGCTCATAACGAGTTTGGGTCGTTTAGAAAAGTTTTATATTAATCTAGATGGTTTTTGGAATGTTATATCTTTTATGTTTTAACCTGACATTATATATTATTAAATAATTAAAAGTCATTTGTTTACTATGTTTATAATAAATGTAATAATAAAAACCATCAGATTTATAAATTAATTGATTTAAAGGGAGAAATGAATTTCCATCGTAAGAAAATAGAAGTATTATAAAAAAATATGTATAATATAATAATACCGAAGTATTATTATATTTGCTTCAAAAAACCACAAAAACTATACATACAAATAAAATTACTGTTATTTTTCTAAACTTTTAATAATGTCAACTTACTCTTTACAACTATAATTTAAATTTAATTATTTAAAAAAGAAAGGTTTAATACATACTTGAGCTTATGTGCTATATGCTAACTGAAAATGACCAATATTTGTTAATACTTAAAAATTAATATATATATATATATATATATATATATATATATATATATATATATATATATATATATATATATATATATATATATATATATATATATATATATATATATATTATATATAAATAAATATTGAAAAAGAATGGCTAGAAAATCTAACAAATGTCGAATTACCAAGTTACGCTGTGGATGTCTTAAGCCTAGGGTCTAATTTTGCCTTTCCAATTGAAACATCTAGGAGTTACCTATACCGGAAACAATTTCATCAATTGAAATGTCTATAAGTAAACTCCAAACGGAGAAA
>JAHBCN010003725.1:0-71708 GCA_019359885.1 Listronotus oregonensis | reverse complement strand
TTGCGTTTTATTCCCGCATGTCCGGGCCCCCCCGGAGGTTCCCCTTTTTGCGTTCTCCCAGGACTTCCAGTTCTTTGGTATTCCCATGTCTGCCTGAAATTTACCGTGGGGTTTGCTAGTTTTCCCCAGTGACCCTTTCCTGCCTGTTATTATGCAAATCCGCTTGTTTTTATAACCCCTTTTTTTTTTTCTATTGCACAGTGCAGTAAAGCATATATTTTTTTTTAAAATACGGAACTATGTGTCCCTAGTAAAATGGAAAATTGTGAATTCATCATTTCACCGTACACGCCCGCTCCAGTTCCTTGTTTTTTTGGAACCATCCGTATACCAGATGATGTCTTCAATCCCCCCGGGGAGATTGGGTTTCTGCCACTCACTTTGTCTAGAAGTTTTACCCAAAAGTTTTTGTTAAATGAGTATTGAGGAATCATTTGGTCTCTTCTTCCGCCCAGGATGTTACCGCCGACCCCCCCTTTTTTTTATGTTGTTCTGTCCCAAACTAGCATAGACACCAGTTTTTGGGGGGGAAAATTTTGGGTTTATTGGAAGGGTTTATGTATAGACGCTCCTTTCTCGTCGATCTTTTAAGTGCTTTTAAAAACCTGTTGCATTTTATACCTAACGGGTTTTTTAAAAATTTTTCCCTTTTGGGCCATACTGATAAGGTCATCTGCGTATCCCAATGTTTGGTGCCCTTCCTTTAAAGGACATTAAGTAGGTCGTCCATGACAAGGTTCCATAGCAGTGGGGACAGAATTTCCCCAAGAAAATTTCGCTCAACCCGAGCTACAAGAGTCAAAAAAAATTTTGGGAAGTATATTTTACGCATGCAGTCTATCCACTTGCAGCTTGTTGCGTCGATCCCTCTGCGCCTAGACCCGTTTGAGACAGATGTAAGGGACGTGTTCGGACGTATTGTCATACCAGATAGGGAGGACTGGAAGGCAGGCCCCCCAATCAAAGCCGATCATATCTGGTATACAGATGGCTCCAAGACCAACAAGGGTGTAGGAGCTGGCATCTATGGAGAAAAAGCCTAGAGAAAAGGTAATCTTAAGTCCCGGTCAGCACCCCGGGGGTTTTTTCCAAGCGGAAATCGCAGAAAGTGCATTGCGCCGTGAGGTTTAAAAAAAAAAGGGGAAAAAAAAGGGGAAAAAAATATCGTCATTTACTCAGATAGCCAAGCGGCCCTGAAGGCCATTTTTTCCCCAAAAAAAAAAAAAAGTTAATTCCAAACTAGTCGGGGACTGTATACGGGCCCGGGGGAAAAGGGAAGTCGGCTTGGCAAACAAACCCCCCGGTAGCCTGGGTAGGGGGCCCCAAAGAGGCCATCCAGGCAACAAAGGGGGGCCGACGACCTACCCAAAAAAGAGGATCAGCCGCGGTGATAGGCCCGGAGCCATTCTGCGGTATCTCCGGTTTTCAAAGCATCTATTAAAAATTGGGTAGATAGACAGTTTCAAAGCTGGTGGGTACAAACACCGGGACAACGACAGGCAAAGCAGTTCATTAAGACCCCCTCGGTCTTTTTTTCATCGGCCCACTGAGCCACAGCCGTAAGGTCGTAAGGATAACGGTAGGTCAACTAACAGGACATTGTAAACTCAACAAGCACCTGGAAAGAATAAACCTGGTGGAGGATAGCCTGTGTAGGTTCTGCCAGGGAGGCTGAAAAAACAGCCTTTATGTGTGGTGCCATTAAAAATATGCAGGCTTAGGTTTACTTTTTCTTGGGGAGGAGAAGCCAAAAAACCCGGGGGGTTATATGGAGTGGCCAGTGTCAGACTCTGGAGTTTTTTTTAAGAAGACGGGCTTGGACAAGGTACTCTAAAGAACGATAGGAGAAAAACCCCCAAAAAATCTGGTAAGGTTGCAGTGGTGGAGGTCATTTTTTTTCCCTCTCCGCTCAAATAATCCCAATCTAATCTAATCTAAGGGGGGGGGTTGTCAAACGCCCCCCTTTTTTATCCAGGAAGGCACACATTAGTACTTTCTTGTATTTGAGAGCACATTCGGCCATTTCCACAAGTTTATGTAATGCTTTTCTGTGGACTTACCTGCCGTGCATGTCTTTGTGTAGAGGTCTAAGTGGGTTTGCCTATCCAGCAACTTTTTTGGGGCTTCAGCACAAACTACATCAGACTTATTGGTCTTAAAAAATATTTTGCCCCATCCTGTCCGGTTTTCCAAGGTTTGGGGATGAATTTCTCTGATTAGTTTCCCCCTTGTTGGTATATAGCCCACAGGTGGGGTGCCTCTTAAAAGTAGACAAAATCTATGTAGAAAAAACTCTGGCCCCTTTTGGACATTACTGGTTCAAAAATTTGAATGAGTTTATCCCCGTTTAATTTTGTCTTTTTACGATTTTGCAGGTTTTCAATGGAGCGGTATCCTGGGCTTCCGAGTCTAAACTTTTGCAGTCTTTCAGTGACATGTGGGGTTTTTTTGCACCCCCAAAAAATGCCCTGAGTAGTTCTTTTTTGGTCTTATTTGCCGTGCTGATTGGTGGGAAAAAAAAATATGCTTTTAGATATGAGGAACCAGTTAAATATTATTAATAAATTGTTATTTTGAAATAATTTATTTAAATTTGAATTGTGGTTTTAAAAATTTTTTACTTCCCCAAAAAAAAAAAAATTTTTTCCCTTGGGGGGTGAAGATACGCGTAAAAAACCCCCCAATAATCAATGATCAAGAAAAAAAAGTGGGCTAATGAATTAAAACGGGGGCATGGTTTAAAAGAAACTAAAATCTGAATGCAACAAAAAAAAAATTACAATTAAAGAGTTCTCAACAAAGCACGATTAAGGTAAAGGGCAGTTGCAATAGATTCAACGTTGTCTTTTTGGGAAAAATCTCTAACCTAAATATTTTTTTCCCGGGTTTCCCCTGCACAGCTAAAGATGCATTTTTTTAAAAAAAATTTTTTTTCCATAAAAAATTTTTAAAATTTTTCATAAATCCAAAGAGATTACGAAAAAAAAAACCTTTTTTGGGAAACAATGTGCCAGCAAATTGACGGGACCCTTTTTTACTCAAAAAAAATCTGATCAACTTTTTTTTAAAACAGATTAGTTAAGAAAAAACCTGGATATGGGGGAAAAAAATTGCATCTATTTTAGAAGGGTCATACTAAAAATCAATATTTTGCAAGACTTATGAAAAAAAATTATGGAAAACCTTCTCAAAAAAAAATTTAATAGCTAATTACCAAAACCCTTTTAAAAAAAAATTAAGTACATTTCTATCGTCCAATAAAAAAAAAAAAGGGTGAAAAAAAATTTGGGAAAAAAAATTTTTCATTTAAAAAGGGTTCCTCCTTTCTATACTGGAGCAATTTGAGAGTGGCTCAAAAACAGATTCCAGACAAAGGGGTTGGGGAGACGAGATCCCTAAATCCCCCGGGTTTCCCCAGGCAAAATTTCCCTTTAGATTTCTTTTGCCAGAGCTTTAAAAATTAAGTGTTAAAATTTTCCCCTTTAAATTTTAAGAAATTTAAGATAGAATTTTTTTGTCCCAGGGAATGGGAAAATAAGATTCATTTTCTAGCGGGTTAAAAATCTAAAAAAAGAGATTCCCTACAGCCTTTGGTGGGCAGAAGAAGGATGTTCCTGTGGTGGATCATTTTACTGTCCTGGCCATTCCGCCGGGGGTTTATTTAAAAAATTTTAAAAGTTTTTTCCCTTTTAAAACTTTTTTGTTTCATAAAAAAAAAAAAGTTATAAAATTTACATAAGTTTTTAATTCCTGTAAAAAAACAAAAAGACGTCTAGTGGTTGACTGCCCTTTTACCTTTTTAGAATTATGGGGCACTTCCCGAGAAAGTAAAAACCAAAAATTTTGTATGAAAGTGGTTTTAGGAACAAATTGGGAAAAATATGAAAATGCACTTTTAACCGGAACGCCTAAACAGGGGGGTACATCCCCTATTTGGTTTATTGGATTCAATTTGGGGGGGGGGGATAATTTTTTTTCCAAAAAAGGTATGAGTTTTTATAATTTTTAAAAAAATATGAAAGCCCCACTTAAACTAGGCTTTGCTGTAATAGTTTTTTTAAAATTTGGGTTTAGTTTTTAATATTTTTGGTAAACACCCAAAACGGTTATGTTTTTATATTTTTTCTTAACTCGCCCAAATTTTAAAAAAAACCGTTACGGAGAACTAGATTATTTCCTCCTTTTAAAAAGGTGATAATTTATTCATTTAAGTGAAAAATTACCGAAAAAAGTTATCTCCTGTAGGCTTCAATCGGAAAAACCTGCATCGATACAACGAATTTGGGAACCAAAAAAATATTATATTTTTAATGCGGCTTATGAAAATTTGGTAGTGAGAGTTTTTTATCTACCTCTCCCGTCCTTTTCCCGACCCAAAGGGGTGGGAAAAACCTTTTAAAACTTTGCAACTGATATAACCTGAGTTTCTAAGGTTTAATTTTTGAAATTAAAATGCAGGCAGTCATTAAACTGAAAAAATAGAACGTATCAAAAAAACTTTTGTCAAAAAGGGGAAATCCTTTCCAAAAATCCTAAAAATAAAAATCTAAATTAGATCATTTCTGTCCCAGTTTTTTTAAATAAATTTAAAACCAAAAACTGTTTTATATCCGGATACACAACTAAGTACCTACCTATTATTTATGTTAAACTTTTTTAAATTTTTAGTATAAAAAATATCTTTTCAACAAGTTTTCTATTTTGATTGAGGCTAAACCATTTTTAAAGGGAACGCGTTAGTGTAAACCATCATAATTTTTTGCTATCATCACAACCGGGCAAAAGGGGTTTGTTAGACCAGTGCTTTCATTTAAAAAACCGGGAAAAAGGGATTAATTTAAAATTTCCTGCTGTCGACAGCCTAATTAAAAACACGTTTTGTTTTGTGCCACTTTAAATAAGTTATACGGTATACATTTGATTTATACTGAAAAAAAATAATGGGCGATGTTTTGCTAGGTGACATTAAATTTTTTAACCAAGAAAAATTTAAAAAGTACACTAGGAAAAAGTCAAGCTGAATAAAAAAAGTCAAATAAAAAAATTGTTTCTATTTGCATATTACTCACTCTTACCCCACCCAAGCTTGCCCTTTTTAAAAAAGCTCTTTGGGGTTTGTTACAGAAACTTTAAAAGGGCCCGAATTTTTTATGGAAAATGGGTTTCGACCAATTGTTTTTAAACTTTGCATAGTTATAGGTCCCAACACCCTGATTAAAAGTTTAACGGTCACAAAACGCAAAAACCCCCAACCCCCCCAAAATCACCATCAAAGGTCAGTGGGGATTTTTCTAATGAAAAATTGGTTTCGGCCAATTGTTTATAACTTTGTATACTGATAGTTCTCAACACGGTCATCAAAAGTTTTCACGGGCACAAAACCCAAAAATCCTCGCCCCAACCCCTCTAAAATCGCACATAAAGGTCACTGGATGATTTTAACTACAGGGGATGTCAGGCTGTAGCTCTGTAACTATTTAAGTGACAACAAGTCGACAACACTATCGAAAAACTCCGCGGAGAAATTGACCAAATTATCAGTTAAAATCATCCACAGCAACCCTTGAGGGTTATTTTGGGGAAGTTAAAGGGGATTTTAAGTTTTGTGCCCGTAAAGAGACTTTTGATCAGCGTTCTGTTAACTATCCCTATGCAAAGTTTAAAAACAATTGACCGAAACCAATTTTCCATAAAAAAAATCGCCAATGACCTTTGAGGGTTATTTTGGAGGGTTCAGGGGGTTTTCGGTTTTTATGCCTGTGGGGACTATTGATCAACGTGTTGAGAACTATCACTCTACAAAGTTTGAAAACAATTGGCCAAAACCCATTTTCCATAAGAAAATTGCGGAGTCCTTTACGCAAGCACTAATTTCATCATCAAAGTCAGAATTATTGAGTGGGGGTGGAAAAGCTATCCTTATGAAAATCATTTATCACAGACCTTAACAATTTTTATTTGGTCATATTTTAATCGATACATACAGCTAATGCTGAGTTAGAAATAATTTTTGCCGAAGGGTCGTCCATTTAGCAAACTTTAAAATAAACGTAAACAATGAGACATTTTCATGAAATAGTTGTCTGAAGATTATTTATGGTTAGCAAAAGAAAATATGTGATCGAGCTGGTGTAGTGACAAGCATACCATCCTCTCGGCGTGGAGATCTGGGGTGGATTCCCGCATAGTCCATTGGACATTTTTATAGCTTGTCACCTCACCTACACAGCAAACCGCTGTGGTAGTATTTCTGCTTAGTTTACCCCCTTTCATATTGTGCTTAGGACGGCACTTTAAGCCGGTGGTCCCGCATATCTGTGTAAATGCGGTTGTTACGCAGATATGTGCGATAGGGCGCTTGAAAAAAAAACTAACTGCCTTTATAGAAATACTACGATTTATAATTTTTGTCCATAGCACAAAGCACTGTACGTCGCCTTCTTGCCAGTGCTCGACCATCATTACCTAAATAACCTGGTTTCATGTCTGATCCCACAGAAATCCATCTCTTCATCACTGGAGTCGATTGCGTCAAGAGTCAGAAATCGAGGGCGACACCCAAAAAGCTATTAAACGCCTTTTCGTGCTCTTAAAACTGAGTCTGGTATTTGTAAAATCGAACTTTCAAGTTTCGGTTAGTTTGTATTTCCAACCGTTTTTAAATTATAACTTAAAACTACAAGGTGTCCGGAAAATTGTGGGAAATATTCCGAATATAAAAAACACGTCAAGACAATACTACAAGTTCGTATAAACTTTTTTCGTATAGGCCTCCTTTTCGGAGATACTGGCTCCTAAAGAGCTCCATTGAAATCAAGTTCTTTAGACATAATTTTTGAATCACCAGCTATATTCTTTTTTTATTTTAATAAGATGTAATACCAAGTAAGACTCTTCTAATAAGTATTAAAGAAAGTGTTGTGAATTACTCACAGCTGCATGGACGGACTAACTGTGACACTCAGCACCCCCTTTTTACACCCTTTATTGATAACATATCTTAGTCAGCGATCTTAACGCTCTGTTGTTTCCCTACGACGGGACATCCGGTGCCCCTAACAATATGTACCTGCTATTTTTTGGATCCATGTCTGAAAATATCTTAAAATTTTACGTAAAGATTGGCTTGCTCTTTTCCCAATTTCTCTAATTGACACACCTGCTTTACGTGAATCTCCAGTTCGCCCCCGTTTAAGGTCTAGGCTCACGAATATGACGAAGGAATCGCACATTGCACTAGAAGTTTATCTAAGGTTACCTGTTAAAATAAAGCACCGGTTTAAAAAATGCGGCGAGATAAGCCATAGATACTTTTACAAAATATTGTCGAAATAAGTTTATAAAAACTTGGAGTTTACTTTTTTTTGTCATCTGGTATATTATTTCAAAAGCAACACTAAAATCCATTAAATATAGAAGTTACCCTTAACAGCAATTATACGGGGTGAAACGAAATCACTACCAGGCGTTTTATTATCTTAAATAAAAACATAACGCTTTCAAATTTTAAAATGATATATTGTGTTCCGTTTTAAAAACAAAAGTGGGGCAAATTTTAATATTTTAAATGGAACAACCTATTTACATATTTTAGATTCGAATTCCACGGGCCATTTCTAATATAAAACTTGCATGTATAATATACTTTTTTTGCGATTGGAAATATCCGAATGACTACACAGTCTCCATAAACAAAAATGTAGAGGAAAATATGCTTTTTTTAAACATAATTTTTAATATACGGCATGCATTTAAAAGTTCTGAAGTAACCCTATGAAGAAAGTCAATTTTCGCAGTACTTCTGGTAAAGCCTGTAGTAGAAATGTTATGATTTTTGCAGATTTACGGCCGAGTAATGAACCCGTTGTTAAAGTTAGCAATGGACTTAACAATGAGTTAAATTTAACAAAGAGGTAAAAATGAACACTTTTGGCAATAGAGTATAACCTAAATATTAACTTTTGTCAAATAATAATTTAGTTCGGGATTTTGCATTCAAAATCAAATACACATATTAAAAAAAATTAAAATAATTACCTTTCACCGAATATGAAAAAAATTGGTTCGACACTTTAACAAAGTAATTTTATATATTTTCTTTAAAAACCAGCCGCACAATAGATAGCCCAAATCACCAATATTGCAAAACTTCTTTAAATTTGGGTTTTTAAAAGGTTCTTTAATATAATTCATGCCTAGTACATTTTATTGATACATTTCGGTAGGTAGATTTATCCAGAGTAGATACAATATTTGCTTTATTTTCCTAGAAAATTAATGTTTTAATTTAATACATATTAGTAAAGCTATTTATTTACAAGAATTTTTTTACTTACTGCTCTTTAATATTCATCCGTTCTTTTAAAACAAATGATTTTAATATTTCAAATAATTTCATGTAATAACTAGGATTACTACTTAAAACTAACCTCTTATATAAGTTAAAAGGAATGCTGTTTAAAGCTATAACATGCGGTATTTAAAAAAATACCGTTAGAGACCCGATGTGGTATAGGTCTGCAAGGACTTTGTCGAAATCCAAGTTAAACGCACTCTAGGTTATAAAACTTGATCTAAGAATTTTTGCATCGCAATGAAAAGATCTTTTGGTTTTAGAAACAGCGCATATACATATAATAGTTTTTACATGCACGCTAGATGATATAGGGTTTGGAGTAGCTCAAGAGCGGTTTGTACGATTTCACATATTAATTGCCCTTTTTCATTGTTAAACTTTTCAGAGCACACCAAACTCTGAGGCGCGGACAAATTTTAGTCAGTAGAAAGCTACTTAGATTATCTATTGCAACCTTTGAGCATATACTACAGAGGCAGCCTTGCAACTTGGTCGTGCGAACACTTTACGTAAGAGAAAAAGAATAAGAATGCAACATTCTTCCCGCGCTTTACGTACTGAGTGGGGATATACTATACTCCACCAACTAATCAACACAAAAACTAAGAAAGAATAGTTGTACTATTATTCGTATTTTCCTTTTAAGCACACTGTGAGACTGGATCGGACATGTGGCTTGGAATAATTATAATATTTAGTATTGCAAGCTGAAAAAAATAAGACAGTTAGCGCCTAAATCATTAAATTAAAACATTTTGCATGCTCTTAAGATGTAAGAGATAGATTGCACTTACTTGAAGCTTACGGATAACTAGAGGTAATAGGCAGGTAATATTATTTTTAAAATTGACACCTGGTGACATAATAGGTCACTCTGGAATTTAAATGCAGTACTTTTTATTGAAGAAAATAAAAGGTTTGATAGTAATTTCGTTGTCAACCGGTATACTTAATCCCGCCAAAAACACTTATGTAATTAAGGGACAAGTTTCTTTCCTGGAAAAAACTTTGTTTCGTTTATTTTTTGTTGACTTGGCAAGTTTTTTTACTGAGTTTTCTGTATTAACGTATTTTTTTATAATACAGTTAGTAAAAAACTTGCCAAGTCAAAAAAGACTGGAACAAAATTGTGGACAAAACTTTGTCTAATTTTTGATCACACTACTTTAAGAGGAGGAAATTTTTCGATAGGAACTTGGCCCTTACTTTACGAAGGTGTTTTTGATAAGATTTTCTGAGTTCAATGAATTTAAAAAATGGAAGGGGGAACCAAACCATTAGACGGAGTAGGAAGTACGAAAGTTGCTCATTCCAATGTCCCTTAAAACGCGCTTGGTTTGGAAAGTGATTGGTAAGTGTGGTAATTTTATTTGTTTAGGGAATAAAATCCCACCACCATTCTAAGGTAATTATGACTTCAGAAAGTCAGGTTCAATCAGATTGCAAAATTGTAAAATACTCTTAAAAATAGGATAATACGGTCCTGTTTCAGGATTTTTCGGGTAAAAATATGCAGTTTTAAGAATTTTTCAATTGCTTGTGTCCTAATACCTACTTACTACGAACCAAATTTAGAGTTTCTACTTCCTTGGGAAGTGCCTTATATTTTTTTAAGTCAATCAGTTAGTCAATATTAAAATCGGCGAAATTTGAAATCGAATATCTCAGAGATCAGGGGACATAACTTTTTATTTTTTTAAGATAATAAGAATAATTATGTAGATTTACATAGGAAATTTCATACCACTATGTGGAACGAGACCAAAGTTATAATAGGGGAAAAATAGGCCGAAACATTTCTTGTAATATAAACACATTCGAACGGAAAACCAAAACTTGGCCTGGTGCACTACCTTGCCCCCAGATAAATGCAAAATAAGTAAGGTAAAAATCCTTATTAATACCAGACTTTTTTTAAATCAAAAGAAACTTTTTATGTGCTACGGAAGCACGTAATATTATCATATGCCTGATATAAAAATATTTTGTCACGTGTGAGTTCAATACTACTTCAAATACAAAAGAATTCCTTATTATCTGAAATAATATACCTTCCATATCTTCTTGTTATCGTTCTGTATTGATATTTCTTTCTAAGATAATAAAAAAACGAAAAAATGATATAGAAAGCCGACTTACACCCTTTATGTTTGATATGGTAGAACATTCTGCGTAATAATATTTGGGTTATTATTTTTGTTTTTGGCATTTCTTTTTATAAGCAAGTTATATAATCCTTGGTTTTTTCGTTTTTTATGATAATAATAATATCATAATAAATATTAGTAATAATAATAATAATCTCGAATAATAATAAAACCGAAGATCACTGACCAAGTGGACGCAAGGAGTGGTCTTCGATACGGATGGCCTTCCCCATGATGCCCTATGGGGTCGGAGCCATGGGATACGTCATGTCGGATCTTTGTAAATAATAATTACGTACAACATAATAATTTGTATGTGACTGAGTTCTCCGCCCCAACAGAAACCAACATCAATATAAAGGAACGGGATAAACGAGCCAAATATCAGGATCTCCTTGGCGAACTTCGGAGGCTCTATCCGGAGTAAAACGTGCGATTGGTTGTCCTGATTATCGGCGTTTTGAGGGTTTGAAGAAAAATGTGTTGGGGGAGTTGAAGTGTATTTCCGCATGTGAACATTTACCCGAACAACTGGTAATGAAAATGCAAAAATCGATTGTCCTTGGGTCCCTTTGTTTACTGAAGCAAATGAATTTGGCCGACGATATTGATCTAGCGGACGCGAGGAGTGATCTTTGATATGGATGGCCTTTTGTATGACGCCCTATGGGGTCAGAGCCATATGATATGTCATGTCGGATCTTTGTAAATAATAATAACTTTGTTCATGTTAACAACCACATTAACGGTTTTACATTACTCACATATTATTAAATACGTTGACAAACTAAAATTACTATGTAAAAGTAAAATATGTCTCTACCCTCGTAAAAGGTAATTGTAAATTACTTCTTTTTCTTGTATTATGTGAATGGATATTAAGACGCTGTAAGTATTTATTTAAATTTGATTTAACAGGTTCAAGTGCATACAAAATATATAAACATGAAAGAGTTCATATTTTTTACTTTAAAAAATATATCGACATCTTTAAACTCAGTGCTGTAAGCAATAAAAACGGCTGGTGTGGCATGAGTGACCTCATGCACTAAATTGAAGACTTCGCCTTATTAAAAAAAGGGGTTCTTATTAACCTTGTAGCTAGTGGGTCTATATGTTGGACTCCTGTTAATTTGGGATTCATAAGAACACTTAATCTCAATCAATCTTAACAATTACCAGATTATTAACATCTGAAAGTTAACATAAAGAAAATATCATACGACACGTTTTATTCTCGTTTAATTTAAGTTTGTTTGCGCAGGACCAGTCAGCAGCTCTAGAAACCTTGATCTGTATGTTAAGTTAAAGAATATTCAAATTTCTATCTGCACTTAATAACGTTGTGTCATCTGCATACAGAGTTTAAAGGCAATTTACCATATATTTATCAAGGTCATTGATAAAGACTGACCCCTGAGGCATCCCCAAAATACAGGACAATTTGGTTGACACTGTTTCTTCGAAGGTTACTATCTGTTCTCTGTTTTTCAAATAAGTTTAAAGTAGATTAATTGAATTTTTACATACTTCATATTTTCTAAGTTTGCTAAGCAAAATATCATGCTGGACTCATTTAAAGGCCTTGGTTAGATTCAAAAAAACCGTCTTCCGCATACTGTTTATCCTGGTAGGCCTCCGCTATTGAACATACAATATTGTTTATGGCATCAACGGTCTTGTCATTTGGAGCAAAGCCAAACTGAGCCAATGAAACCAAAGAATTATTTACAAAATAATTTAACAGTTGAAGATATAAGTCTTTTTCAAATATCTTTGCTATTATGGGAATTATTGATATTTGCCGGTAGTTACTAGGATCATTAAGATCTTCCTTTTTAAAAATGGGTATCATCTTCGACATTTTAAGACAATCATAAAAGTACCTTTATTAATAGCTAGTTTTATACCTTTTGTTCAAGGTATTATTAAAATATTTTTGACGCTTTTTATTATATTTTTATTTAGATCATAAACATCTTTACTTGGATTATTTCTTATATTAGCTATGGGATCACGTGCTTAAATTTATGAAATAGCGCAAAAAGAAAATGTATGATTTGATTGTGGAATTATTTTCACCGAATCAAAAGAACACTTATGTTTTGAGAAAGATTGCTAGGAGTATTTAAAAAAATCTTAAGTCATGAGCCTTAAGGCTACTAGATTTATTTTTTGAATTGTTACTCTCTATTTTGAAATTTATGATACTACACCTTGCCTTTAATTGATTTTCACTGTTTTTTTATATATTTTTCATTGGCTTTGCGTTTGCAAATCCTAATTTGATTTGTGTATTGCATACGAAGGGAGTTCACTGTATATGCTATGTTTGGAATATTGGGATATTGACTTTTTAAATCCTGTAAATGTTTGTGCATTTCGCGTAGTTTGTCAGAAAACAATTAAATATTATTTTTGTTAGAAATCATTTTTTTTTTAATTGAAAAAGCTTTTGCTATACCGGGTGATTCATGAGGAAAAGTCAATACTTCAGGTACGTTGGCAGGGTAAAAAAATAAACATAAAAGTTTATACAAATATGGGTCCGCAAGGCCTTCGTTTCCGAAAAACAGGGTGTTAAAGTTTTTACATAATTTTTCTATTTTTTCTAATAAAATTATAAAACCTAGCTTATGTTTTGCTAAACATAATTTAAGAACAATAATTTTATTAAAAATTAAAATACCTATTGTCGAATTCTACATTTTGTTTTATTTTTTTTATTTTGCTATAATAAAATCGGATGCGTCGTAATTTTTTAAAATCCAAATATCTCGAAAACGGTTGCTCATATTAACTTTTAACAGGTATACCTTTTGGACGTAAAAATGACAAAACAATTATTTAATTTATTTAAAAATGTAATACAGGGCCGTACCAAAAAGTTGTGATTGTTCAAAATAGTAAAAAGACGTGTCGGTGGCACCCCTACAAGTAAAAGCCGTACTAAGATTAGGTTCGAATCCGTCATATCAAAAAACCCCCGGATACCAATTTTTACTTTAAAATTTAAATTATCATAGATTTTATTAAAAAAATAGAAAAATTAAATTAAAACTTTAACACCCTGTATTTTGGAAACGAAGGCCTTGCGGACCCTGTATATATTAGTAAAATATTTAAAAACATATTACATTTTTCGTAGACTAATAAGTTACAGTCGGAAATAAAATTCGAAGATTTCCCTAACAAGTTGTAATAAAAAGATGACAAGCCCACTTGAGTTATAATAGGCCTGTACCAATTTTGTTTACGTTTGATTATTTCTTTGGGAAATTACTTTGGAATTATAAGTGATTTCCTGTGCCACGCACTTTTTTTAAAAGCAGTGTTTATATACAAACTGGTGTGACTATGATGAGTCACACCAATTGCTCAAAAAGGAAAAGTAAGAAAATTAATACAAAATTTATCCTGTGCACAGGTTAGCTTCACGCCAAAGCAAGCTGTAGGTGTGCGTGCAAACCTACCCGCAGCTCAGGGTGAAGAATAGTGAGTTCTTTATGGCGCCACCAGTTTTGCGCCACCAGTTTTCTGTGCACAGGTTAGCTCACGCCAAAGCAAGTGTAGGTGTGCGTGCAAACCTACCCGCAGCTCAGGGTGAGGAATAGTGAGTTCTTTATGGCGCCACCAGTTTTGCGCCACCAGTTTTCACGGACTACAAACTGGAAGTCCCCTAGATGTTATAGGAGCTTGCTTGGGCTATCACACACCAGTGCACGACAAAACAAAAAAAGTTAGCATATAAGCATTAAAGAAAACTGACTTGGTCAATACTCATTAAAAAGAAGAAAAAAAATAAATAAATAATAATAATATAATAATACAAATTATTCTGGTATCAGGTGAGCTAAATAAAACTCAAAAAGATTAAAAACAAATTACATTTATTTTGAAATAATTTCTTGACGATTTAAATTTCATAAAAAGTTTAAGTTTTCAAGTTACATAAATTAGGATTAATAATTGTTAAATAAATAAATTAATAAAAGGTTGCCTGTTTCCTGACGGCAGGTAAGGGTGGTCTGCAGGGTCTGGTCTCAACCCCGGAGTAAAATTTGAGGCAAATCACAAGTTAAAGTTGAATTTGGAGTTATACTTAAGTTTGGAGTTATACTTGAGTTTGGACGTCAGTTTGAACGTAAATTTGGTAAGGTATCCAAATTTGGAATTAAACTTGAATTTGGAGGCCCTACAAACATCGGTAGGCATTAAAATTTGAACCATAAAAAAAAATTAAATTTTAATACAAAACAAAGCAAATGGCTGAAGGCCTTAAATAAATTTCCAAATTAAAAAAAACTAACAGAAGAATTGGCTGAAGGCCTTTAGTTCATTATTAAATCTCATAGGAAACAAACAAAGGAACCGGCTGAGGGCCTTAAATAAATTTACAGGATAAAAAAAACAATAGTATCAAATAAAAGAAGTGGCCGAAGGCCCAAGGAGAACTATTCAATAATACAAGTCCTCAAAATACAAAATCAACTAAATCAATCAATTAAATACAACTATTCAAACAACAGGCCATTCGTGCTATCGTCGTTGACAGAACATCCCAAAAATAAATAAAATTGTTTCCACAAATTAATTTAAGACATTAAAAATAAAATATTATAGGTTACTAATGGCATAGCTGTTTCTGCGCATTCATTAGGTATAAAATCAAATCATACATCACTGATGTTTAATAAAACCAAAAACTACCAAAAAAAACTCTCTTGATTAATACCGATCTTGATTTATGATTATATAAAATTGAAAAGGAATTTTATTAATGCGCATGCCTGCCTCTTAATTTTATTAATGAAACATACAAAAAAAAATTACATTTGTCAACAAGAATAACACGAATAACCAAAAAAAAAACTTCAAGTTACTAGAATTAATAAATCAATATCACTCATATCGATTATCAATATACAATAAAACATCCCTACACTTATTAAAAGAGCATAATAATCAATATTAATTAAACCTTAAAGCATTAGAAATTTACAAAAAAATTAACATTAGAATTTACAGTCAATAAACCGACATTCCTTGCCAAGCACAGCACAGTTTAAGAAAAACAACCAAAGTTTGAAATTTATACATGGCTAATCAAATATAAAAAAATGGTACAAAAAGAATTTAGTATAAAGTAACGTAGTAGCTTTATATATCGACACATCGGCTGAAAAGGGACATAATTAAAAAAACATTGTTTTGAGAAATTAGCCAAGAAAACAAATCTGAATTATTTTAGGTAGGTATTATTACATAAGTAATAAATAAATACTCATCAAGTATTTCTTTTACACTAAATAAAGAATATTTGACCCCTGTAATAGTATATTAGAATTTTTAAATTATTTTGTTTTTAAGCTAAAAAAAAAAATTTTTATATTTTTTTTTAGCTTATGTCATTTTACTTGGAAATAAATTAACACAATTTCAACAGTTTTAAAGTTATCTTTATGTATTCTTAACTAAAGCTTACTTAGCAAAGAAAGTACGGAACAATAATGATACATCTTAAAATTTAAAAAAAAAATTACAGGCTTTAAAACAGACAATCAAGAGAAAAACTAATTATCAATTGCCAATTAACCCAAAAACGGATTAAGAAATTCCCCCAAAAAAAAAGGTATTTATAACATTAAAGAAAAAAAACTATTATAAAAAGGCCAGACAGACCTAAATTTCTTTTTCCACAATGTAAAACTAAAGCCAGTGCCTGTAAGATTTTAAAATAACTAAAATAAAGTGTTATAAGTTGCCTTCGTCTGAGAAAAAAAAACACAAACTGTATTGAGAATAATAGCCCTTATTTCAGAATACTTTCCCAACATTCAAAAATTATGCGATAAAACGTAGGAATATTAGAGTAATCAAAAAGTAAAATTAGTAAAAACCGATCAATATGAGTGCTTAACAGATTAAAAAAAAATTAATTAAACTTACTTAGGTTAACATGTGGCCTCGAAGTGGGCGGCTTGAATAAAATCTAATAATCCTGATTTTCAGAGACTATCTTTGCAAATTTCACCATTAATCTTCTAAAATATTTACACAACAACAAAACTGGAGCCTTTGCAAAGATATGGATGGTTTAAATTAAAAATCCCATACGGATGACCACGATATTCGCAGTAAAAATATTAAACCAATGTTGTTTCACCAGCGGCCGCCATGCAAAATGGCCCAGGCAGTTGAAAATAAAAATCGGACCAGCCACTCGTCAGCGCATCCAAGATAGATTAGCTCGAATATTTAAAAAAAATAATTTAATGCTGTAGACCATTTACCCATTTACCAGCGCATTCACCATAACATAGCATCGACAAAATTAAACCGTTACACCTGGTTTAACAAAAAATTGTCTATGCAGCTTTGTTTTTTTGTAGGCTATTTTATTTAAATTTAAATGGGTCAATAAAATCTGAAAACTAGACTGCATCTTTCACTACTGAGTTAAAGTTAATATTGAAGTTCCCAGCTTTAATTACAATTTTATTTAATATTTTAAGATGGGTAAAAACCTAATTTTTAATTACGAAAAAAAGTGAAAAACCTGCACTAGGAGGGCGGTGTAAAGTCACAACTACTACCTATATCGCTGCCTATAAGCCTGACAGCCGACAATTCACAAACCTGTTCATTAGAGCAACTTTTAATATAAGGTATTTTTCGAAACTGTTGCTGTTTATAATTTTAGTAGGTTTTGAAGTCCGGAATTCCGGAATCTCGAAATCCCGGCATCCCGGGACTTTAACCTTCGTGGTTGGAGACATCATCTGGTATACGAATGGTGGAAAACCGAGTAGGGAACGGGGGTGTACAGTGAAATGAGGAATTCACAATTTTTCATTCCACTAGAAACACACAGTTCTGTATTTCAAACGGAAATATATATGCTTTACTGCACTGTGCAAAAGAAAATAACAGGAGGGCTTATAAAAAAAGCGGATGCATAATAACAGACAGCCAAGGGTCACTAGGGGCACTAGTAAACCCCAAGGTAACGTCCAAGCTGACATGGGAATGCCAAAAAGAACTGGAAGTCTTGGAAGAACGGAACAGAGTAACTCTCTTGTGGGTACCAGGACATTTGGGAATAGAAGGCAACGAAAAAGCAGATGAGCTAGCGAGACAGGGATCAGACTTGTGGAAGGAACGAGACTAATTGGAGTAATTATGGGAGATTAGGCACAAAAAGCCCAAGAGGCTGCGCTGCCTCTGGTAGTGAATCAAGACGGCTCCCAGGGAAGAAGAAGAAGAACCTCCGTGATGATGATGATAACAAAAAAAACATTGCTGTTTTTAAGGGCCTACTACTGCACTGTGCAAAAGAAAATAACAGGAGGGCTTATAAAAAAAGCGGATGCATAATAACAGACAGCCAAGGGTCACTAGGGGCACTAGTAAACCCCAAGGTAACGTCCAAGCTGACATGGGAATGCCAAAAAGAACTGGAAGTCTTGGGAGAACGGAACAGAGTAACTCTCTTGTGGGTACCAGGACATTTGGGAATAGAAGGCAACGAAAAAGCAGTTGAGCTAGCGAGACAGGGATCAGACTTGTGGAAGGAACGAGACTAATTGGAGTAATTATGGGAGATTAGGCACAAAAAGCCCAAGAGGCTGCGCTGCCTCTGGTAGTGAATCAAGACGGCTCCCAGGGAAGAAGAAGAAGAACCTCCGTGATGATGATGATAACAAAAAAAAACATTGCTGTTTTTAAGGGCCTATTTATTTTTACGATGCAAAGCGTCGTGGGGGTCACAAAACTAAACCCCAGCGTCACCCCAAAAGGCGCAAAAAAATTCTTACCAGGGGTTTTTTTAAGAATAATCTTATAGAAATTATTGAATATTGATAAAAATTTATAATTTTCATGATATTATATTAATTTGAGCCCAAATTAAATTTTCAGGTAGTTCATTGTGAGTGAAAAAACCCCTCTACCAACCCTTAAATGTCGTAAAATTATTTTTTTGGCTTTATGCCCTTTGCTCGTGAAATGGCTATTTATCCAAAACTTTAGGCAAAAAGGAGAATTTTTATTTGTTTGCATTTTTTTTTAATTATACGATATTTTAGGAATGATTGGGGTTGTTTTACCCCCAATAAATTACTCGAAAATTTAATTTAGATTTAACTTAATATAATGTCATAAAAAGTAAAATTTTTATTAATATTAAATAATATATAATACTTTTTGATAGGACGATTCTTAAAACACCTCTAAAAAGGATGTTTTTGCATTTTTAGGGGTGTTCCCCTGGTTTAAGAGTTTTGGTCATCGCCAAATTCGAGATCAGCCACCAAAAAAATCTACCCTGAGACCAGTTTCTAGGTGCCTAAAGAATAAATTCTAAAGTGACTTAAATTTTAGGTTAAATAAATGGCTTATTATTTATTCTGCTATATTATTTAGGTTTAATTGTAAAATATTTCTGTTTTACTGTGTACTGTAATAATACATAAACTTACCGTCTGCGTCTGTCGTACTGCCCGTTTTCTCTGTGTGTTGTAAATTACTTTGTAAATTTTTAAAATGTAAGGATTTCATGCAAAGCAGGTTAAGTGCACTTTACTCTTGTTGCATTTGCATATAGTCACGAAGAAAGACCCCGTATTATTTAAATCAAGATTAGCAGAGGCGGAGCACATGTCTAACTTTTTAAATAAAAAAATTTGAAAATCATAGAGCCGTCAATAAACATAACAGTATAAAGCATTCGCGAAAACTTAAGTTAGGATTATGCAGAAAAATTAAATTAAGTTAAAATAAGGTAAAATAAGTTAAAGTGATCAAATGGTTTTAATTATAAACATAAATTGAAAATTTAATTAAGTTAAATTAAGTTAAGAAGAAAACCAACTTTTATCTTTCTTAACTTATTTTAATTTTTTTACCTTAACATAAAATAAAATAAAAATTTTCTTTTTAGAATAATTATACTTACACACAATAACATCATAAAAAAGGCTAATAGAAACTTGTCTTTTCCATGCATTATGAAAAAATATAAAAAAATTATATATTTTTTATACAAATATATGTTTAAAAAGTAAACAAATTACCGGACAGCTGCCAGAGAGTTTACCGATAAAATAGAAATCACAAAAACCCCATTAACAGTAATTTGCTCTACGCATGCTTAATTTTTTTATTATTTTTAAATTGATTAGCATGTTTTCATACAAATATTTTAATTTTTATTAACTTAATTTTTGTTATCTTAACTTAACTTATTTTTTTGAATAATCCTACCTTTACTGGTTATAGATTTTTCTAATTTTGACTGACTGATAAATAAATAAATCACAGTAAATATTTGATTATGAAAAAACACAGAGTTTGATGCCTTTTTAGAAGCTTTTATATCTTGCAATGTTTCTTGTATGTTGAATTTTTGTTTTGGTCAAAT
This sequence comes from Listronotus oregonensis, assembly GCA_019359885.1. Taxonomy (NCBI): domain Eukaryota; kingdom Metazoa; phylum Arthropoda; class Insecta; order Coleoptera; family Curculionidae; genus Listronotus; species Listronotus oregonensis. Next base: position 51,784 of record JAHBCN010003725.1, on the reverse strand, counting down.
CTTGCAACTGAATTTAAAAACAGTTATCCTTAATCAATTGAGTTCAAAATTTGCATACATGTAAAGTCTGAATAACAATGCATGGTTAGTTAAGTGACATTCAATATGGCGGCCCCCACAAGATGGCGGACTAGTTATTTTTTATACACTCCCTTGATTTCGGTATTAAATAAAAGGGGACAGGATGGGGCAAAATCTTTGAGGCCAATAAGTCTGATGTCGTTCGTGCTTAAGACCCTAGAGAAGTTGCTGGATAGGTACATCAGGGAGAACGCACTTACGAATAGACCTCTACACAAGGACATACATGCATACACAGCAGGTAAGTCCACAGAAACAGCATTACATGAACTTGTGGAAAAGGCCGAATATGCTCTCAAATACAAGGAGGTATTAATGTGTGCCTTCCTAGATGTATAAGGAGCGTTTGACAACACGTCCCTTATATCTATCTCAAACGCGTCGAGGCGCAGAGGGATCGACGCAACAAGCTGCAGGTGGATAGACTGCATGCTTAAGAGCAGAACAGTATATACTTCAATACTCGAAGAAAGTCTTGTAGCTCGGGCTGAGCGAGGATGTCCGCAAGGTAGAGTTCTGTCCCCACTGCTGTGGAACCTTGTCATGGACGACTTACTAAATGTCCTCCAACTGGAAGGGCACTAAACATTGGGATACGCAGACGATCTCGTCATTATGGGTCAAGGAAAATTTAACACTGTTAGGGATAAAATGCAACAGGCCCTAAACGCAGTCACCAGATGGACGAGAAAGAAGGGACTAAACATAAATCCCTCCAAATCAGCCATAGTTGCCTTCACCAAAAGGAGAAATCTTAAGGGCTTAGAACCCCTGAACCTACGAGGTGAAGCAATCAAGATTGTGGGAAAGGTAAAATATCTGGGTGTCATCCTAGACTCTAAACTTACCTGGAACCAACATCTTTAGAAAACAAGAAAGAAAGCGGAGATGACTCATCAGACGCTCTTATGGGAAAACATGGGGTTTTAAACCAAACGTGGTTTATTGGTTATACACCATGGTGGTAAGTCCTATGATAACATACGCATCACTGGTATGGTGGACAAAAATGCGCCAAAGAACTGCTGTTACAGAACTGGCCAAGGTACAGAGACTTACTTGCTTAGCTATAAAAGGAGCAATTAAAACAACCCCAACAGCAGCCATGGAATGTCTCTTAGACCTTCCACCACTTAACCTCATAGTGATGGGAGAGGCAAGAATGAGCTACTTTCGACTGCAACAAAAACCAACTGGTGTCTACGCTAGTTTGGGACACAACAATATAAAAAGTCAGGTTGGCGGCAACATCATGGACGAGAGAACAGACCAGATGATTCCCCAATACTCTCTCAACTAAAATTTCGAGGTAAAAATTTCAGATCGAAGTGAGTGGCAGCAACCCGATCTCCCCGGCACGGTTGGAGACATCATCTGGAGTACGGATGGTTCGAAAACCGAGCAGGGAACTGGACGGGCGTGCACTGTGAAATGAGGAATTCACAATTCTCCATTCCACTAGGAACACACAGTTCTGTATTTCAAATAGAAATATATGCTTTACTGCACTGTGCAAAAGAAAATAACAGAAGGGCTTACAAAAACAAGCGGATCTGCATAATAACAGATAGCCAAGCGTCACTAGGGGCACTAGCAAAAAAGAACTGGAGGTCCTGGGAGAACGCAACGGAGTAACTCTTCTGTGGGTATCAGGACATTCGGGAATAGAAGGCAACGAAAAAGCGGATGAGCTAGCGAGACATGAATCATCCACACCATACTTTGGACCAGAACCTGCCCTCGAAGTGACCAAAACCACAGCACTAGGGCAAACAAGGAATGGATCCAAAACAAACACAAGGAATACTGGGAGAACCTCGGTAGAATAAGACATGGAAAGGGCTTCATAAGAGGCCCATCCAAAAGAACGAAGGAAAAACTACTCAGACAAAGTAGGAAAAGACTTCGCATAATAGTAGGGTTGCTAACAGGGCACGATAACCTAAGAGGACACCTACACTAGATGGGCTCATACAATGGGGACCCAAGTTGCAGAATGTGCGACAAGGGGGAAGAAACAGTGTACCACATACTGTGTGAATGTAAAGCGTTAAATCACAAAAGACCGGCATTATTTGGGCAACCGAAAATAAGCCCACAGGAATATATCAATTGGTTTTAAAAGACAATGGGAGATTAGGCACAAAAAGCCCAAGAGGCTACGCTGCCTCCGGTAGTGAAAGACGGCTCCCAGGAAGAAGAAGAAGAAGAAGGAGAAGAAATAAAATATGGCGAACTTCCGAAGATGGTTGAAAATTATTTTTTTGCGGTCCCTTGATATGGATATAAAATAATAGGGTTTAAGGATAAAAAAGATCCAAAATAGCGGAAGACAAAATGGCAGTCCTACCAATTTTAAAGAGTTAAAAATCTGGAAAGGTTGAGAATAGTTTGGTGGTAAACAAACTTAGAAATATGTCCAGCGATAACTACAAAATAAAAAAAAAATAATAGAAAAATATTTTTACAAGCAAGTTTTTATTTACATGTTAAAAATTTAAATTATAAACCTTAAATTCAATCAAACCCATCAGTTTATTAAATTACACAATTTATACGATATAAAAGCTTATCGCGAGATTTACCAGTGTAGAGAAAAAAAATACAAAATGTTACTTGATCTTGACAAAAGTAATTCTAAAAAAAATTATAGTTTTTTTTATAAAATAGATAAATGTCAGGACAAGTTTTTATATCATTTATTGTGTAATGTAATAAATTGATGAGTTTGATTTAATTTAGGGTTTATTTTTTCCTTTTTAAAGCATTGTAATAATAGCTTATTTTTAAAAATATTTTTTACTAATAATTTATTTAACAAAATGGTTTATTGAACACGCTTGTTAAAATGTTGCTATCAAATAAGGATTTTAAGTATTGCATACGTTTCAACCGCCAGTAACATAACTCCTGACTGATGTTACAGATTTATGTAGGTTTTATGATATAAAATTATGATGATAGTTCTAATGTTACTTAACTCCCCTTTGTTACCGTTTAATTCGCGAAAATGAAGCGGTTAGTCAGTTACCGTTATACTCGAGGAAAAACCTTTAAATAACTGGGAAAGTATTGGCCAAAACTGCTTATTACTATTTTAAAATATGTAATAAAATAGTTTTATTTGCTCCAAAAATGTACAAATAAAATGACGCCTATGAGAAAATTGCCGTACCCACTTAACCTCTTGGCATTATTTAATACAAATTACTTCTTAAATTTTTAAGCACGTCCAGAATCCACGTGTGCATACGTTTTAGTGCTCCTACTTTTCTATTCGTATAAAGCTCTAAAGAAAGTTTTAACAAAGATTAGCAGTGTCGGGCTGTAAGCGTAATCAAAATTAGAACAACTTGATGGACTTCTTCCTAATAAATTTATAAGTGTACGCCATAAGTGCATCCGATTTTGCTATGTTAAAATCTACTTACTATCTTTAGGGCTTAGGTGGGTTGTTTTCTTTAAGTCTTTTTTTTTTTAAACTATTAAAATAGTTTTATTGATATTTTGGTTTTAGTTATATATACGTAAACTTACCTTATTCCAAAGTTAATAATAACTAAGATACAGGGTGTTAAACTTTTTTTTGTTTTTTTTTAACTAAATGACGTAGCGGTACAAAATTAAAGATCTAGGGGTTGTTTAAGGCGAGAAATTTAAATTTTTCCATGCTTTTAATGTTGCTACTAGAGGGCGCCAGCTCCGGCCTACCCCACTTGTTTACTTTATAACTTTTTTCAAGCCTAGTATATTGACCTGTCAATTAAAAAATTAGTTACTATAAATCCCTCTGAATTTAAAATTTATACCTTATTTAAGTCTGTGGAAGCAACTTTTTTCGAGATAGACGCACTTTGAAGGACCCCGTCATTTTCTTATGAAAAATGGGTTTCGGCCAATTGTTTTCAAATTTTGCTTAGTGATAGTTCTTAACACGCTGATTAAAAGTCTCTATGGGTACAAAACCCGAAAACTCCTTCCCCTCCAAAATCACCCTTAAATGTCCTCAAATTACATGTCCTTTAAATATTTTAGTTAAATTTTTGGATTGTGCCTAATTTATCAGTGTTAAACTATTTCAAGGAAAACAATTAACAACATTTCCATAATAAAATGGGGGTCCTTTAAAGGGGTTATTTGAAAACAATTTAAATTGAGTACCATTTCTGACGCAGAAGAATTAATAGTTACTTATTTTTTAATTAAGAGGTCAATATACTAGGCTCAAAATAAAGTTACGTTATCTAGAACAAGTGGGGTAGGCCGCAGCTGGCGTCCTCTAGTAGCAACATCAAAAGCTTGGACAAATTTGAAATTCTCGTTTTAAACAACCCCCAGATTCCCAATTTTCTACAGCTATGTCATTTAGTTTAAAAATAAAAAAAAAACGAAAACAAAATTAAAAGTTTGACACCCTGTATCTTAGTTATTATCAACTTAAGAATAAGGCAAATTTACGTAAATTGCATTATTTCGACCTAAGGAATTTGCCGTTGTTCTGTGTCCCATTACTTCTGGGACACCCTGTATATATATATAAAATATTCAAAACCAGGAGGTTATTGGGGGTGCAGTCATAAAATTAATGGCCAGTTTTAAAGATGAATTCTTTATTGAGTTTGTCAAGCTTTCAAAAACAGTTTTTTTTCAGGACATCTGCAAAAACAATTTTAGGTTTTACTAATTATCCCTAAAATATATTATCCTAAGTTATCTTACCAATGCGAATTTCTTAATTAAACAGGAGATTTAAATCAGAAAATGGCAGAAACATCTTAATCAAAAGTCAGACATAAGACGGTGTTTCACTTAATTTTTAACTTAAATAATCTAATTACATGGGGAAAATCTTGTATTACCGATTTTCTTTAAAAGTTACATGGCTGAAAAAACGTAACAGTCTTAAACGTCAAAGAACAAAGAACTTTTTTTATTAAACTCCCTGACTGGCATCACTGAGCGACATCTGTCACCTGTCACCTCAGAGTGGTGCCAACCAATGGGTTCTTTTAAAAATGGGTTCTTTTAAAAAGTCAATCTGAATCGATACTATTTAAAAGTATGCAACAAAATGTTAAACTGTAAAAAAATGGATAAAACTGCATGCAAAAAAAAAACACCAAGAAAAATTTCACGCAAAAAGAAATTTAATTGTACACACACCTAAAAAATAAAGTATTCCTATTCCCTTTGAAAAAATTTAGAAAGTTATGTCAAGTGGTTTCTGAGATATTTGATTTTGAAAGTGGCTCATTTTACTACTGGTTGACTGACTGACTTACTAATGGACTCAACAAATTTATGAGGCACTTTTTAAGGGAGTAAAAACTTGAAATTTGGTACGTTAGTGGATTTTGGGACACAGGAAAGGAAAAATTCCGAAAACAATACATTTTTATTCGGAACGCCCTGAAACAGGGGCGGTAATATTGTATATTTAGCTTATCGAACTCAAAAAAAGAAATGTAATACCAAAACCACCTAAGAAAAATAACGACCAAGTTCCTATCTAAAAATTTCGGCCTTTTAAAATACTGAGACCAAAATTAGTTTTTTAACTTGGCAAGTTTTTTACTAAACTGTCTGTATTATTAAAAAAAGTATCTGTATAAATAAAAAAAACATATTTATTAAAACAGACAGATTGGTAAGGGAACATCCACTAATTGCGTCAGCTTAAAATAGGGGAAGGGGTCCAGTAAAATCTCTTTAAATCTCATTTAAAAAGAGCGGGGGGTAATTGAAAATCTCACGTTAACTTTTTAAGGTACTAGTTCACTTTAGAAAGCTAAAAACACATCTTTAATTTTTTTTACCTGTTTTAACGAATAAAAACATATATCTTTTTTATAGTTTTTTTTTTGGATAAATTTAAAATATATATTTTTTTATTTTTATTTTTTTAAAAACATCCACGGAGCGTCAAAATGAAGCCGCTAAAAAAAATTGTCCCACTGCAGACAGACAGGATTGGCAAATCTAAAACAATATAACCAAACGGTTTCTTAAAAAAGGGTCTCTTACAAGCCAATTTATCAAGTTAACTCAAAAATCTAAAAAAAATGGCGCACGTTTGAAAAAAATATAAAAAATTGGCCCATTTTCTTTAATATTTTGACTCCTTAAAAATATATTTTTTTCGTAATTGTGATAAATTGACTTACAAAGCAACCCAATTAAGAAAACGCGACAAGTTTTTTTCAAATCGGTTTAGTAGTTTTGGAGATTAACTGTCCACAGTTTCTCGAGAAAAACGCCGCATGAGCAACTGCCTACAGCTAGGAGCATGCGCACACTTTGACTTATTTTACAGTGAGGATTCTATTTTTTTTTGTAAATATTTAAAAATGTGATTTTTGAAGGTCCAAGTTCCTATCATACGTATATTTGATATGATTTTATTTTTCTTATGATAAAATTTAGAATACAAAGAGGTATAAAGCTATGCAAAAAGGTAAAAAATATTGAGGCCACTTCTTAAAATTATTCGACATAATTCATAATGCTTGTATAGTAAAATAATGAGAATGGTAAAATGTACCCCTGCGCTTTTATTCCGAATTCTGTATTTACACAACCGAAATTTTAGCCGGGTGTCTGAAAACTTTTTCAAAATCTAATCACTGCCGGCGAAAGGGGCTTATAAGTAAACAGAATTTCGTTAAATAGGCTTTAGCACACAGGAGCCACTCGAAAACCCACCCTCTAGAAATGACAATATAGGCACATAATACCGTGGGGCGCACGGGCATTTGAATGTGGAGTAACTGTGTAAACTCTGCTTGTCATGAACGTATTAAATACTAGAAATACAAAAAACATAAAATAGCTAAATATTATAAAAATTGTAAATATGGTCTATAGTTAGGTGGCAGACTCATGTTTTATTAAGTTCTTGTTGGGTTTAATTGGGTTATGAATTTTATATAAGTAAAAGTACCAGACCCTTAGCCAAACGTATAAAAGAACATTGAACATAAATTAAAAACACATAATTCCACAAATCAAAAGTCTGTCAACACCTATTTGATAACAACCACATAATAAACTTCTAGTATTTTAGCAAAGAAAACTTTTCAAAAAAAAGCAAAATAAAAGGAAGTGCACTTATATTATTATACAAAAATAAATGTGTAGCATCAATATCTGTTAATTTAAATATTACATGGTTATTTATGCTTATGTTATGCTTGATGCTTAAGTAATTTCAGTAAACTTAAGATTAACTAATTAACACATCACCCTTTTTTGTCTTTTTTAAAATTGTAAATACACCAGTAAAAAAACTAATATTTCATTTATGACAAAACGTCATACATAGTAAAGAAGTTCTTAAAATTTTCCAAATTTTGTACAAAAATTCTTACAAATTAAATGTTATTTTTATATTATTTTTATTTAAGTTAATCTTGATTTTTTTTTATAATTTTGGGACAGCCCACGAAGGCTGGTGCCTAAGTACTAACGTACCGTGGGTGTCTAAAGTGTGGTAAGAGGAAGTTTGTTCACACGAACTTAAATATTAGAATATTGGGAGGAGAAGGAAAAACTTCTGCGGGCAGCCGGTTTTATAGTCTTGACACTCTAGGGATGAAGGAACGAAGAAAGCGGAAAGTTCAGGGCCTCTCTAACTGAACTGTAAAAGGATGCATAAAAGTTGCACTACGTGTTGCTTTGTTGGGAGATGCCAGAGAAGGAATTATACTGGCCAATTCCTCTGAGCAAAAGGCGTGAAAATACATATAGAAGAGCGACAGATGCCCTACAGCTCGACGGTTGTCAAAAAAAGGAAGCCTTTCTGTGAGCTTTGGATCATTGCTAAGACGAACGGCTCTTCCTTGAATGGAGTCCAGAATGCTAAGTGTTGTAGGGGACGCCATTTCCCAAACATGAGAATATTTCTAAAGATGGTCTGATTTGTGATACATACAGAGTGTACAGATTGGAGGAAGAGAAATATTTCCTGGCTCGAAAGAGAAATCCAAGAGTTTTTGAAGCTGCCGAGGCTATGGATGTAATGTTTTTGTGCCAGTTGAGGTTATTCTCAAATGTAACGCCAACAAGATTAAACGACTCTTTGTTCTGCAGAACTTGGCCGCATATATAATATACCGGTGGCAAACTTGCCACCGAAATGTAGATAAGTGTTTTGAATTTTTTAGGTTTGCTCTGGGTTTCTTTCTATTTTTATTGTTATTTTTTCGTGCTGTCTCTTTAAATTGGTTCAGGTTATATTTTTCAGAAATTACAATTGTATGTTTAAATAAAGTCATGTCAGAAAGTATGCATATAAATTGTCGTGTTCCTCAGGGTTCTTGGACCTTTATTATTTTTATTATATACAGGGTCCTGCAACAGTACGTCGGGCTTCTCTATAGCCTAAACTAAAAAAGTTAGGAGTTCCGTTCAAGTGCAGGTATCAGTTAAGAATAAAAGCGCATTTTAGGAAAATAATGTGGTATGTACAGGGTGGCCCAAAAAATTGTGGCAAACAAAATTCACTTTTTTTTTAAATGTAACATACTGTATATTTTTGCATTTAGGGAACCTCCTTAAGCATCTTTATTTATTCCTAAAATATTTCAGCTTTTAAATGGTTAGTTTTGTAGCAATAAATTATTTTTTAAAAATAATTGAATTTTCATGACTCCACTTAAACACATATCAGCACCATAAATACAAATTTTACGTCAATATTCGATATGATTCTTATTGTAGAATACTGTTGGATGCTCTAACCTGGTTTTTGTGGTTTAATCTTATACAGAGTGTTCAAATTTATTTTTTTTAATTTAAGAAAATCAATGCTATTTTTTCAATTTTTTTAAATGGAACACCCTGTATATTTATTATGCATTAAATGTAGAATTATTATACCAACATTTTTTGTTATACCAACATACTAGTTATCTTTAACCGTTCTGGAAATATTTATAATAATTACTAATTTATTTGTCTGAAAACCGTTTTATTTGGAAAATACTGATAAACACACCGAAAGTATTAATTATAAACTAAGGTAAATGTTCAAAATGCCTTCTGCTGGTTCTGAACTAGCATGAATTTTAAAGGTAATACTAATTTTAAAATTAACAATTTCTTAAATGAGGCAAAAAGCAAAAACATATTCACTGATTCACGCCTCAATCAACAACAACAATCGCTATATCCATGGAAACAATATCATACTTGCCGGATCCTATTAAAAACTAGTACGTGACATTTTGACTATTATTTTTTATTAAGCTTTTGTGTCAAAAACAATAATAAGAATAATAATGAATTTTAGCAAAGATGAGCTTGTTGACATGATTTTTTGTACTTGGAGAAAGTGAAAGAAACTGCTTTTTAGCTACTAGAAATTATGCTGCTCGATATCCTGACAGAAGACGCCCGGATGAAAAAAGTTTCAGAAGATTATTGGCAAGATTTGTTGAGACGGGAAATGTCGCATATCAAAAGCAAGAAAGAATAAAGCCTGTCACCAATGAAGAAAATGAGTTGGCCGTATTGTTGACGTAATTGAGGATCCATATAAGTCAGGTAAACATCGGAAAAGCAGTAGATATGAGTGAAAGATCGGTCCAGAGAATTTTGAAAAAAAATCGTTTCCACGGCTATCATATCCAGCTACACCAAGCCCTTTCTAATGAGGATTTTCAAAATCGTGTGCAATTTTGTACCTGGGCAAAAAATAAAATACAGGAGGATCCTTTATTTTTTAACTACGTTTTATTTACAGACGAAGCAACTTTTCATAACAATGGATGTGTAAATAGACATAACTTCCACTATTATTCTACTGAAAATCCTCATTTTATGCGTCAGACAGACTCCCAGCACAGGTGGTCAATCAATGTGTGGGCTGGAATTGTAGGGTTACTATTATAGGTCCCTATTTTTTTAATGGTCATCTTAATGGACAAATATATTTACAGTTTTTACAAAACGAGTTACCCAGATTACTGGCATAAATTAACCCACATGTTAGAGGCAGGATGTGGTTTCAACAAGACGGGGCACCAGCACATTTTTCACGCGATGTAAGGGACCATCTCAATGCAACTTTTGGACAGCAATGGATTGGTAGAAATGGACCTACCCATTGGGCAGCTAGATCTCCTGATTTAACAAAACTCGATTTTTTTTATGGGGATACATAAAGGAAATTGTTTATAAAGATCCGCCCACCACTGCAATTGAAATGGAACAACGAATAAGAATGCTTTTGCAACAGTAACACCACAAATATTAAGGGAAGTGAACAGATCTTTTGAGAGACGTGTCAATTTATGTTTAGAGTAAAACGGAAGCATTTTGAACATATCTTAGTTTATGATTAATACTTTCGGTGTTTTTATCAGTATTTTCCAAATAAAACGGTTTTCAGACGAATAAATTAGTAATTATTATAAACATTTCCAGAACGGTTAAAGATAACTAGTAGGTTTGTATAACAAAAAATGTTGGTATAATAATTCTACATTTGACCATAATAAATATACAGGGTGTGCCATTTAAAAAAATTGAGAAAAATAGCATTGATTTTCTTAAATTAAAAGTTAAATTTGAACACTCTGTATAAGATTAAACCACAAAAACCGGGTTAGAGCATCCGACAGTCTTCTACAAAAAGAATCATATCCAATATTGACATAAAATTTGTATTTATGGTGCTGGTATGTGTTTAAGTGGAGTCATGAAAATTCAACTATTTTTTTTTAAATAATTTATTGCTACAAAACTAATCATTTCAAAGCTGAAATATTTCAGGAATAAATAAAGATGCTTAAGGAGGTTCCATAGATTCAAAAATATACAGTATGTTACATTTAAAAAAAGTGAATTTTGTTTACCACAATTTTTTGGGCCACCCTGTACATACCACATTATTTTTGTAAAATGCGCTTTTATTCCTAACTGATACTTGCACTTGAACGGAACTCCTAAATTTTTTAGTTTTGGCTGTAGAGAAGCCCGACGTACTGTTGCAGGACCCTGTATAATTAATTTAGCATTTCTTGGTATTAAAGAAAAATAAACAATATTTAAGGATAATACAGTTTTTGTTATATAACAACAGAAATACAAATTATCCATATGATGTAACTAAAAATGATATAAAAATCAAATCACGGTATAACTCTAACTTAGTTTCTTTTAGTTTAAATTAAACTAATATTTTAACATTCTAATGTGTACTTAATAATATGTTTTTGAATGATTAAATTATAAAATCCTCTCCATGTACTAAATTATTAGGAATTTATGTCGATGTTTAACTGAATTACAAAGAACACAGAAAAATTATGTAGTATACTTGCGTCTTATTGTCGTGCTATTAGAGTACTGTTTCATGAATTAAAAGAATTTACCATTTAAAATCTATTAATTTTGTTCTAGTTAAATCAATTATAAGATATGACATTTGTTTTTGGGGAAATTCCTATCAGTATCTATTATATTCAGTGTTTCTCTTTCAAAAGAGAGCAGTTTGATAAATTTGTAAGGCTTAGATAAAAGACTCATATTAAGCATTATTTATATTAAAGATAGTTTTAACACTTACTTTTCTCTATATTTTATAAATAGTATGTTTATTATACAAAAAATCATAGTTTAAAAATTTTAGGAATTGTTCGCGCAATACTGGACAAAATTCTCGAAAAGATCATCCAAATTTATGTTCTACTTTGTAATAAATTATTGTGTTTATGAATTAAAACAATGTTTAATTATTTGCTCGCTAGTATTATTAATAATTTTAGTTTTCATAAATTCATATTGTCCGTCAAAAACTTATAGTTAAGAAAAGCTTATTATATATTGTCTGACTACTTTAAAGATAAAGTAAATTTATTGCAGAAACCATTATCTTATTTTTTTTCTGATAATATCCTAAAATTTATTATTTTAGTTTTATTTTATTTTGCTCTGTCGAAAAGATGTATAATCAATGACAATAAAGGGACATGTATTTTTATTACATTGTCAATTTAAAAAAAAATGCAAACTATTAACATAATTTATTATATAAAAAATTATATATTTCTTTCAGACCCAACAAATTTTTGTCTAAATCTTATAATGTTGTCAACATAAAATTTACTACTGACCTTTCCAAAATCTTTATTTAGGGTTGATGTTAGTCGGTAAAAACTGCAAATACGGAAATATTGCTATTGTCGTTAAACTAATTACATAAAGCATACCCAACATGATTACAACTCACCCTAATAGCAGTTTCATTTTAACATGCCCTTAATATCGCAATTCGACGGGCGGAGTATATGTAGGTAAAATTTCCAGTTAAACTTAACGTACAAAATAATTCAACAAATATAAAACAGTAACTTCTCTAATAATTGAAAAAAAAACATGTAATTAAATAAACTCTCAATATTTAAATTAGAATTAATAAATGCCCCAATCACGGCATTTTTATGTTTTCGATTGTTCATTTCGTTCTCTTGTGGATACATAACAAACTTTAAAATAGTTTTTAAGTTTTTTTTTAAATAAAAGTAATAATTATTTTACTATACCAAAAAAACTGTTTTGATTAATTGTTAATATTATTTATCATGAAAAACAGGTTATTTTAAAATAACTCGAAAACGACTGCAGATATTAAAACGCGGTTTTCGCCAAAGTGTAGGTATTTTTTTCCTCTTCTAAACCTATAATAAAAAATATATCGTCGTATTAAACTTCCTCGAAAAAACCTTGAAAAACCGAGTTTTCCTTAAACAACGCCCTCTAGTTGGTGAACTACAAACTAGCCGACACCGAAAAGCATGCCATTTTAGAAAGCTTAATTTTTTTTTCAAACGAGTATCCACTTAAACCACTTTCAATTAAAGATGTAGGAGATAGATCTACTTGAAAGTTGCATTTTTTATCATCTTCCCCCACCCTTATTATTGAAAATATGACAAAAAGTCCTTAACCAAACTGATGCAGAATTGGTTAGAGTTTTTGCTGATGTTATCAAAATTGTACAGGGTTTTCATTTATATTTTGACACGCATTTACAACTATAACTAAAAACGATAGAAAAAAACTTCCTATATAAAAGTTTCATAGTTTTTCTCTATTAATCTTTTGAGCATAATGAATGGAAACAAATGAGCATCAAAAAGTTAAGAAAGTGAATAAGTTAACTTTTTTCAAATGGAACACCCTGTATATTTTTATTTAGAAAAAAGCTATTTCATCCCTTTTTTAAAAATATATAGTTTGTTGGTATTTTATTTAGCCGTATCGAAAATTTTTAAAGGGTTTTAATTAAAAATAAATGGAAAATAAAAATCAGCATTGCCTTGGAAAACAAATGATTTATCATTACGAACTTTAAGTATAAATAATTACAAATTTTCGACGTAACCTCCACCATTTTTCTGCACTTGAAAATGTTTCTCCTCAACTTACGATTAATCGCATTGAAAGAATTCGGACCGGTTCCTATTAAGTAACATTATTTCATTTTCAATTTTTGTCTTAGTATGTTTATGTTTTTGGCCTTTCGTAATAATTTATTTTTTAGGTAACTCCACAAAAATATACCCAGAGGAGTTTAAGTCGGGGCTATTGGGCGGCCATCTATATTGCCATACCTTCTATCAAATTCCGTATTTCTCGCTAAGATACTGAGTTATTGGTGCAACATTGTGTGGGGTGCCCCATCCTGGTGCCAGATAATGTTTCTATATTGCTGAAGAGGAATGTCTTAAACAGATATTCGATCTCATTTTGAATAAAATGCAATACCTATCTCCGTTAGAGGTCCTTCAAAATTATTGGTCCAATAACTACTGCCAACATGCCACACCAAACATGAAGAGACCTAAGTCCTTGTATCTTAACAGGTTGGATTTGTGAGGGTTTCAGTTGCCCAATAATGCTTGTTCTTTCATTATACATTCCGCCGTAGTGAAAGTTGCTTCATCAGTAAATAAAATGTTGTTAAAAAATTTCATCGTTTTGAAGATTACGAATCATTTCTTGACAATAATTAAGTCGTTGAATCTTATGAGCGTCGGTTAAATTTTGAACTGGCAAAAATTTATAGGGATGAAAATTAGGTTTCTTCAATGTACTGTAAATTTTTTCCCAGGATTTGTTTGTATAATTTGAAACGAAAGGAATTGAACTTTCGGGATTTTCTAAAAAGTTATATCGCTTAGATTTTGTTTTTTGTTACTTCTAAAATAAAACTTACCTTCAAAATGATGCAAAATATTTAAATCTTGCTCTTTATTTGCAGCCACTGTTCTCGTTTTTCTTTTAACGCTTTTTGTTTCTCTGACCGACGAACAATATAAGTTATCGAGTTTCTCGAAGGTATTCGCTGTCCGGGAAAACGTTGGTGATATTCATTATTTGCGTAGAAAGGACGTATTAGCTCATGTTTTTGATCTTCGGTATATCCCATAGTTAGGTATTTTTTTGTTATAAATGAAGCGACGCCAAAATATCAAGACGTGTCAAGGTGCTGTCAAAATGTATAAACAAAGCAAGTCATTTGTTTTCCAAGGCAATGCTGATTTTTATTTTTCATTGATTTTTTGATTAAAAACTTAATTATTTTCAATACGGCTAAATGAAATATCAACAAACTATATATTTTTAAAAAGGGGATGAAAAGAGCTTTAATTATAAATAAAAATATACAGGGTGTTCCATTTGAAAAAAGTTAACTTATTCATTTTTCTTAACTTTTTGATGCTCATTTGTTTCTTTCATTATGCTCAAAAGATAATAGAGAAAAAACTATGAAACTTTTATATAGGAAGTTTTTTTTTATCGTTTTTAGTTATAGTTGTAGATGCGTGTCAAAATATAAATGAAAACCCTGTACCTAATGCAAGCTAATTTTAAAGAAAAAAATGGGTTTTTTAATTTACCGTTGCAGTTGCGCCATCTTGAAACTTAAAAATTATTTTCAGCTTTTTCTTTTGGGCATTTTTCCAAAAAATAATTTTGCAGATGCAACCAACGTCCTTTCTTATTTGAACATCCGGTACAAAAAATGCATACAATTTCAGTTAAAATTAAAAGACAGGACAAATTTACTACTATTTCAAAAATGCACCCTTTTAAATGATAGCACTTTCCGTTTTTTTTGTATTTTGGGGTCAATTGAAAATAAAAACAATAGAAGCCCTCAACGTGTCATTTTTCCTTTTTTTTTAATAGTTAATAGCAAAGGAAACTTGTTCAAATAAACGTAATATTCATAAAAGCCTTCATTGGCTCCCATAACGATAAAACAAAGAAAATATGTGGCTTATTTTTCGTCAATTTACACTTGGTTACCTTTACTTGTTGCTAAGGTAATTTTAGAAAGGTTTTAAATCAAAGAACTCTTAACCCTTTTTAGTTGTAAAAATAATAAATGTACAGGGTGGTCCGTTTATCTTGGGACACTACCTTTTTCCATAAAATATACATGATACAGAAAAAGTTCCATAAAAAAGTTTTTTAGTTTAATTTATATTTTAACAATATTTTACTTTTGTATATACGGGGTATTCCATTTTTCGTGGACACGCATCAACTTTCCTTCTTTAAATGGGACACCATATATATTATTGTATCTTTTGATTTTACATACAATTCTGGACACATTTTATATTTAATGTCCTATACTTAAGTCAAATCCTTTTTGAAATTTTAAATTCATATAAAAAATGGCGTTTGCAAATCCTAAAATAATTATTAATTTTTTGTATAAGGAAGCCTTTATTATTTAATTTTAAATAGATTTCTTATTGAAAACCTTATTCAAGAAATTTTTATAATATTTTGATGACTGTTTATACAGGGCATTTAAAAATAAGATTAAAAATGAAATCGAGAAAACTGCCAAAAATATTTTTTTCAAACGGAAACCCCCAAATTTTATACTTTTATCTTATTTTGCATTAAAAATAAGGGTGAGTTTGTGTAAAGTTGCTTATTTTAAAGTTTTGTAGTTTTTGAAATATTTGCAATATAATATTATTCTACGTTTAAAACTATGACAGCGTTTAAAAAACAATTAAGTACTGCAAAATGTGTGAAATATAAAAGAATGAAATAAAATAAATTTAAGTCTGGAATTGGTCAATTCATATACAGGGTGATTGGTAAGTAGAGGCAAAAAATAGACCCGAATTAATTTTTTAATTCTAAATTAAAAACCAAGAATTCTTGTTTTGCAAATTTTCCTTTGTTTCCAAGATATTTTACTATAATGTTTTGTCAATGAAAACAATTTTAATCGCATTGTGGGTGTCGCAAATCTTAGTTGGCGCTTTTAAACTATTACGTCAAAAAATCAAGTTTGACCTTTGTCAAAAGTTAGAGACATGTCAATCTGTTATTTTTAAAACCCAAGAAATTGGAGTTCACTAACGAAGAATACGGTGATATTGTTTATGTGTATGGGTAAAACATAATAATTATTTAGCGTGTGCACCAAAGTGTCTAACTTTTGATAACAGTTAAACTTGATTTCATATAACGTAATAGTTTAAAAGCGCCAACTAAGATTATCGACACCCCCAATGTGATTATTTTTTTTTGTTTTGTAAAACTTTATAGTGAAGTATCTTGGAAACGAAGGAAAATTTGCCAAAAAAGTATTCTTGGTTCTCGATTCAGAATTAAAAAATTAATTCGGGTTTCATTTTTATTTAAGTTTTAGTAACCTATTTTAAATTACTCTTATATTGGAAACGGTGGCCGACTTGCAACGGAAATCTTAATAGGTTACTTAAATGTTAAAGGATTATTAGATTTTTTTTGGGTTTCAGGCAATCTGTAAGTTTATATGGATCAATTTTAATGTCGCCATTATTATTAATGAAATATACAAAAAACTGACTTAAATAATAGTATATTACATTATGAGGATTAAAAGTGCATCTTTTTGTACGATTACATTTTGCAGTTGCGAGGCGGAGCGCAGCGCAGCCGAGCAAATGTAAAATTGTGAGTAAAAATAAGCAATTTTAGTCCGTATCATACAACGAATTCTTGGATAGAAATAAAGTAAACAAACCTTGTTTGGCATAAACATATTCAGGGGGGCAAGGCGGGATAGTTCTTGTAAACACACCGAATAGCACGTTGATTAAACACACTAAATAACATCACTCCGGAAATAATAACCTTTTCAATGTTTATGGCATTGTACCATAAATCACATTTCTATAAATCGATGATTCTTTATTTTTAAAGCCACAAACCCATTTTTGTTTATTATCTGAAGTGACAGAAAAGATATGTCATTCACTTTAGATGCTCAATTCGATTGCTGTTGATCAAGTCAGTTTACAAAACGTGTTATTGAATAATACAACCTACTAGAAAGAGATAAAATGACATCGAAGTGCCCAGCTGACCAAATAAACCATGTGGCCGGTGCAATCGAATCTGGGAATGACAGTTCCAATAAATATTTATATTTAAATCGATGTTGCCTATATTAACACAAAAACCAATATTTTTAAATAATTTTATTACATTATCAAGATAATTTCCCTATTTTAATTTTTGAGATCTGGCAATTTGTTTACGTTTTTCCAAAAAAAAAACAAACAGATCACTATACCAAACACCCTGCCTACAAACTGGCATTGCGTTAATTCTAGTCCTTGAGTTCGTTGGTATGATATATATTATTTTTTCTCCAACCAAGTCAAAATTAATACATTTAGTTATTCAAAAATCGTTCTTTTTAATCCTGGGATTAAAAGTAGTACTTTACAAAAATGTCAACATTTTTTGACGGTTGGAGAAAATTGTATATTCTATTATAAGGACTAAAAGTGCACTTTTAGTCCGTATAATATATACTATTTTTTCTCCAACCAAGTCAAAATTAATACATTTAGTTATTCAAAAGACATCAAATGCAACTGCTTTTAATCCTAGTATTGAAAGTAGCACTTTTAATCCTAGGATTAAAAGTGTTGCTAAGCAATGAGCACATTTTTGTACGGTATGAGAATTGATAGCTTTTGCACCTGAAAATAGTACTAAAATGTCAACATTTTTTGACGGTTAGAGAAAAATAAAATTAATTAAATTTCTCAATGTTTTAAGGAAAATTAAAAAATTGAAAATATGTAAAGAATTATAAAAAAATCTTTTAAAATGGCCAAATATTTAATACCTGTCTCCGGTAGCGTAGTGGTCAGAGTATCGGCTCGCGGGCCCGACGATCCGGGTTCGATTCCCAGTGCCGGAGACACTTTTAGGTAGTAGTTATTTAAAAATAACATCCGTGGTGGCACTACCGCGTTGTCTAAAAGGTGCTGTGAAATGCAATATTTGCATGTTTCAGTGCTTGGACAACGTTGACGGAACAACTGGGAAGAAATGGGTTAAATACCGGAAAACCCGGCACTCACAGTACTTTGGTACTTAGGTTTATATATGTATATATAATCCGTAGGATATAATATACATATATAATAATCCTTCGTGAGCTGTCATAAAGATAAAAAAAACCTGTTTAATTTAATTTTATTTTCGTAATTGCCCATCTTGAAAATCGCTGACATCACAATGTTAAAATGCACAGCAATATGATTACTTCATTAAACTGTCCCCAGGTATAAATAATTTTTCCTTTTAAAAGGATTTTCACTTTTCTGCACGAAGGAATCAAATTGCGATGGGAATGGAGTGGTAGCATCGTTTTGTGCGAACTTATTGGAAGCTTAGGGCCTTTCGGTGCAAGGGTCACAATCCCTAATGAAATAAACGGAAAACTCTCATTATCTTAGACAAGACACGCAGCAATTCACCCCGCATCGCAGCATCCATTCCTTTATTACCTTTTTGTCCCCAACAGATTTGTATTTATTTGAAGCTTATAAAGAAGTCGCAACAAAATAAAATGACTTTGCGTTGAAAGTATTGTCTCTGTACATTTATGGTTTTCCGAATGACATGATCATTTTAATTAAGTTTTTGTATTTTTCTTTTTTATTTCTACGAGCAACGTATATGATAAGAACTGAAAATATAGTATTTTACAGATACAACCCTCATGTGGCCCTCATTTATATACAAAAGTCTGTTTGGGTTAAAATAAGGTACATTTACATTACCCAGCATTAAAATCCTTCATTACAAAAGCTAATAAATTACTAGAAATTTAAAAATTCTAGCACGCTGGTTGCTTTTATATGCTTGTTGGACTTCCTGGGCATGTACCCATGGATTGGGTACTTTCCTTTAACGAAAAAATGTTTGCCTGAAATCTACAAGAAATGAGCTAAATATTTGTTTAAGTAGGCTAAAGAATAAATGCGATAATAGTTATAGACCTTTAATAATACATTTTTTTCTAATTTTGACATTTAGAGACACTTTTAAAAACTCATTGACGTTCTCAAATATCTTAGTTTTCATAACTAGTTACGAAAAGTCAACTTTTTCGCAACTGATGATGAAAAGTAAGATATTTGACAACGTTAATGAGATTTAAAAAGTTTTTTATTTTTTAAACTTTAATTAAAAAGAATTATATCATATTCAAATAACAAAAAAAATATTGTGTGAAGCGCGTTGGAAAACACTATTTTCACAGAAATCTGCTCGTTACGCAAAACAGTGCTTCTCCCAACTGGTTGCACAAATAACTATTATGAAATTACTGAATTTGCTAAAGAAAAAAGGCCATATTAAAACAGCAAATTGTGACAGAATCTGGTCTACCTTCAGATCTCAGTACTTCAAGCCGTCGAGATTTTTGGATAGGAACTTGGGCCTTATTTAACATAAATGTTTTTGATGGAATGCATTTTGTCGATTGTAACTTTGACGTCAGTTAAAAAATATGTGTGATCTTTACTTAGATGCTGATCAAAAAGTGTCATTGTTTGGGGTCGTCAACAATCTAAATGTTTCATAAATTTTACATCCAAATCGCATTTTTAATAATACGAGTTTTTCTTTTAAGCCAGACAATATTTTTCACCTTCAAATTTATATCCTTTGTATAACTTTTAAGTGTCGTTCCCTATCTAGTGCCTGGTATCCTTAGTTAGACTTGACATTCTGGATTCGAT
Organism: Listronotus oregonensis; assembly: GCA_019359885.1. Lineage (NCBI taxonomy): Eukaryota > Metazoa > Arthropoda > Insecta > Coleoptera > Curculionidae > Listronotus > Listronotus oregonensis. The sequence continues at coordinate 31,634 of JAHBCN010003725.1, read as the reverse complement.
ACAAAAGCCCTTTTATTTATTAAGAATCCAATACTTAAAAAAAGCAATTACTGTATGTCTACCAATAATAAGCTGTAAAGAATTTGTTTTTCTTTAAGAACTTTTACGCCTAAAAAAAACCAGTATCATTCCTAATCTAGTAGTGCAATTGAAAGTGCTACTCACAGCATTCTTTAACACCTCATCTGAAGAAGCTTATTCACTTCTTCACCCCTGTGAAAATGGTTGCCTCCAGACGCTATTTTTTCTTTAAACCTCTAAACCTTTGGGTCTTGTAGTTATAAAATGTCACCAAGTATCTTTTGCTCAACGACAATACGTTATTACTAAAACTTTAGGTCTTCATTAACCTTGTAAAAATTTAAAAAATAAATTAAAAATAATTTAATTGTTTTACGCATCCTTGGCGTACCAACATTAAATTGTCCAAAATTCTTTGACAATTTTGTTGACCTTTTAAAAAAGCAAAATTATTATTTTTTTATTAAAAATAATTGCTAAATAAACGTAAAAATAAATTTATCCCAAAAAACAATAAGCGTATTACAAATATTAAAATCTTTTACTTTGGGTGTAAACAGTTTTAAGAAGGAACAATTTTGAAAAAGTTTGTGCAGTTTTAAAGTTATTTCTAAGTGGAGAGTAATAACTTAAAAACTAGCCGTTTTCGACAAAATTTAACCCCAAATTTGAAATTAGCGCTCCAAAAACTCCCGTATACAAAATTTAAATAAAATCGGATGTGGGTCCAATAACTAAAAAATTATCCTTTTTAAGGTTTGTTTGGTTACATTTCAAAATATCATATTTTACCAGTACATAGAGGCCACTAGAAAATAGCTGCTTATAATGTAATCGTAAATAAAATGTTTTTTCGTAAAATCGTATCGAAATAATAACTTGCCTGGTTAAAATATTATATTTTTATTATACCTGCATCCGGGAATTATTGGTAAAAGAAACGAAAATAGCCCTAACGGCAGCGGAATTAACTTGTTTTTGATCATAGATATATAAGCAAAGGGAGATAAAACTGTTTACAATTAAAAGCAATCAAACATTGAAATAGTGTCTACCTCTCTAGACCACTTGATGGTCGAACGTGTTTGATACACATGCACCCTTGCCGATTGTCCTTTATTAGCGAATTTTTAGGATATTGCTTTATTAATATTTTCTTTTTAAATTCTTAAAGAGATCACAGATCATAACATGTCGTTATGCAATAACTTAGTAGCAGCGACAGAAATATGTTGTTTAGTTAATTTTTATTTTGCTTTATTAATATTATTCTCAAAAACAATCATAACGGAATATTAACGGTCAAGATGGGCAACACTGATTTTTGTAGTTTATTCATAATTTTTGTACGCTAGGGTCACGAAGGTCGCCGGTCAGCTAGTAGTAAATTTTTTTTTGTGTCGTGAGGCGATGTTGCATTTCGTTTAAACTAGCTCAGAGAGAGATTTGTGTTTTTAAAGTGCGGTTATAAGAGGATTTTCTTAATATTTTATGTATTATTTTTAATAAACAGACTAAAAAATGGTTGTGAAGTGCCAGGTTTACGGAAAACTGGATTCTCGTAATAAAAATCTTTCGTTTCACAGCTAAGTTTAAACAGTTCTTTTACTAAACTTCACTTCATTGACGTGCAATACCATGGTGCACAAATAACATTTTGTTGTTAATACCTTTTATGTTATATTTTTGTGCAGATAACAACGATTGTTTACTTATTTTAGCATAAAATTTTATTATATAACTAACGAAAATATTGTTTAATTATTTTATAATCGATTGAAAGTAACCATCAAGGTATAGTTTTTGTTACAAACTTTTTTATTAGAATAATATAGCATATGAACGATTTCAATTATAAAATTTGTTTTAAGGTTTCCTGTTGACCCGGAGAAAAAAAAATGGTTTTCCCTACTTGGATTTGAAAAGAATATGCAGTTACCACAAATTGTCAAACTCTTTCAGATTATTTTGATCCTTGTGATATTATCACAAATATAAATGAATAGTTAGTTAAATATTCTTGGATTAGTTAAGAATACTTTAATATTGTTACTGAATACAATAAATTATATGCAAAAAAACAGTGATATTTTTACTCACCTTTTTCCTTTTCTCGTAATAAAAAAAAACATTAAAAACATAAAAGTTAAAAATACATATTTAATTTAGAAAAATGAAATTTATTCACAAGAAAAGGTCCTAATAATAGATTTTTTTATTTAAATCCAAATCCCAAATTTTAATTTTCCTAAAAACTCCCAATTATATTTTGATATTCGTACTAAACTAAACATTTTTTGGTCTATTAATTTCCTCCTCTCACTTTTATAAAATGGTATTGCATGCGTTTTTGATCTCATTAGTGGACTCTGAGGGTAGCTGTCAGATGATCTGTTATCCCTTTTTATGACATAAAATAAAATCTATAAAAATCGGTAGATAGCGATGAAGATAAAAACACGGGCAATTGCGATAAAGTTAAAAAAAACAGATTTAAGCTTTTTATTATGTATGGTTAACGGTTAACAATGTCAGTGTCAGAAGTGTCGCTTTATATGATAAATAAAGTTTAATTATTGTATTGAACAAATAGGTTTTATTTACTTGCACATTCCTTGAAACAGAACAAAAAAGTTGTCATGGAACTTTATTTGGACTGAGTCTCATAAAATAGATATTTTTGGAAAATATACTAAAAAAATATACTTTAGTAATTTTCTATAGATAAATAGTTTTTGGAAACGAACCACGCCACTGGTAGTCCGCCACGTTTTGCGCTGCTAAACATTTGCGACGTTGCCTGCAGGGAATTTTTTTATCGGAAGTCCTTTTCTTACACATTATGAATGTTTGATACACAACAAAAGCCAATTTATGAATGAACGGTTATATCTCCCTTTGCTTATATATCTATGTTTTTGATCGAATTTTCTACATAGCCTTCTGCCACAAAAGTTGAACGCCAACCTCCGTGTCTTTTTAGTATCGATAGATATTTTAGCTCTTAAGTCCCCAAGAAAGGTCGCAGAACACCATCTAAGCAGTGCCCAGGGTAAGCGTTTGCATTGAGAAGTCCAAGGAATTCGGTAATCTTTTTAGATATATAACCAATGGTATTAATACCCACTGGTTGTGTAGTGCTTTTAAAATTTCTATACGCGATAAAAAATCGATTGTGATCGATACTAGATGAACGTAAGTTTACAAGTTTACGAAATATCGAAAAACCTTACTCTTTCTATATTTCTCTCTGATTTTATAAATATTCTCAAAAAATTTGTTTTTGTATTGGAAATGGTGATTTTAATAAGTGCCGTATCTGTTAATACGTCAACTCTTTTCTTCTACTGGTTCAAAAATTCCAACGATTACCTCTACTTTCTTTAATAAATAATTTTCATCGTCAGCTTCTATCTTTTGAGAAATGCAATAGCATTAGTGGAACTGATTTTTACATTTTTACTGGCATAAATTGTAGTGCGCATCATTGAATAAATACTTCATAAAGTAGAAGGGAAATATTTTAAAGATAGCTGGGACAAACGTACTTTAAAATAACTTTTCATTAAATATTTACTACCTTTTTTTTCTGCGCACCAAACATCAATTTTTTTCTAAGGTTTCTGATGAATTTTTTTCGATTTTTGAGGAATTAGCGTGCGTAACAGCTTTTACTTGCTTTCCTATATCGGAGTTTTCAGATTCATTAGAATTATTCTCGTAATTTCACATGGGTTAAAAAATATAAAATTAATATTTTTACCACTTTAAGTGACAAATCGTGACATTCGCCAAAGTTTGATTTATGTACATAATAAATAATAACCAACGCCTAGCAATAAATAGCCACCTTGTGTATGATAATTTAAATATAATGGCGATAATAAATAAACTTTTTAAAAATTAAATTAGTAACAAATAAATTTTACAAAAAATCTTGTTTAATACAAGTTGCGAAATCAGTACTTTAGGCACTCGATATGTCAATTATCACATCTAGCCTAAAACACTACTTTTTCACACCATGTATTGCAAATTGCTATATCGTATAGACTTATATTTTTATTATTTCTTTATATGATAAATTTTATTTCTACATCTGGCGAAATACTCGTACTATTGTCAAATCGCATTTAGGAATTTTCACGAATTTTCCACATACTACCTTTAAAAGTGAATAACACCCTTTGAATTAGCTAAAACGGCATGTCAGAGGCACCAACAATAATGCACAAAGAATGTAACTACACCAGGCAGGGGTATAAAATTTCATTAGTTGCCGTTCGATCTAATTGAAATGCGCATTCCGGATTTAAATCATACGCATCGGAGACATTTCCTGTGTATATGTTTCACGGTTGGGGCGTTGTAATTTAGTGTTTTATGAAGTTAGAATTTGGAATGGGCGCGGGGCACTTTAATTGAATTTTTAGCTCGGTGCCAAGCAAATGCAATCACTGTAATGCCGAGCCGACGTCTAAAAGCTTTTACAAGGGGAAGCTGTGATCTTATTGATTTCGATATCAGTGAAATATTAGATATGTTTCTAATAGCAACGACTTTTGAGCTATCACAAAAGCAAAAAAAATAAAGTGGTTTGTTGGTTTAGAAGAATTTAATTTTTCTTAATTAAGAATATAAATCTTTTAAAAATGGTACTTTTGGTTCTCGCAATAAGAAAACGAGTTACTTTAATTTTTTATGCTAATCAATTTTTGGTAGGTGGTAGAGGAGCTTTCCTCGCCTGAGGCGGTACCACCCCACTTGCCCTTTAAAGGACTCGTGAAGTCTTAGTACGTTTCGAGTTCTGGGCGGTGAGTCAGTTTTCCTTCTTCCTCCTCCTTCTTTCTCTTTTAGTTTTCCTTCTTCCTCTTCTTTCTTTTTCTTTTCCTTTCTTTTTTTCCACTCTACTAAAATTTGGAAATAATGATGATGGCACACCCGAACGTAAAGTTATCCGGAGGTAAAATACCCTCCATTCGGTTCTCCGGGCGAGGGGTACATTTGGGGGGCCACCATCGAAAAGTCTGATATCGTTTACAAATATATGTGGGCTTAACTCTAACGTGAACTCTGTTCACCATTACCTTCAATCCGCCAAACCCCACATACTATTTCTTACCGAAACCCAAATAAATCCCAAAACAGCAACCAACCACCTCCTTTTCCCAGGTTATGAACTCATTTCATCTTTTCGACCCCATGGCGGCGTTTGTGCTTACGTTCGCAACGACCTCGCTTGTGTTAGGGTTTCCAACCTCGAATCGGGTAGGCCTGATATTTTTTGGCTTAAACTTACTTTCAGATCTTCTACTAAATTCATCTGCTGTATATACCGGTCCCCGTCTGACAATTCCTACAACGAGTTCTTTGATTTCCTTTCAATAAAGCACGACAATATTATTTCCCAGTTTCCATTGGCCGAAGTAATCGTCCTCGGGGATTTTAATGTTCATAATAAGGATTGGCTAGGGTCCACAAAAACTGATACACAAGGCAGAGCAGCAGAAAACTTCGCAATCAGCAACTCGCTAACCAATCTAATTATGGAACCTACCTACTTTCCTAGGGTTCCCACCCATAATTCTAACCCCCTAGATCTCTTTCTTACTTCCACCCCCGAACTCTACCAAACATCAGTAACTGCTCCCCTTGGTCGCTCTGACCATGGTTTGGTCACCGTATCATACTCCACTCATTTTGAGGCAACTGAAAGCATGCCGCCACGAACCATCTGGCACTACAATTCGGCCGACTGGGATGATCTAAGAGATTTCTTTGCCAGCTACCCTTGGAATCCTACCTGCTTTTCTACTCACGATCCTTCAGAAATATGTAAACAAATTACCGAAACAATTCAACTAGGCATTGAGACCTATATTCCCCACACTAAAAAGAACCCCATAATTTCAAATCACAAACCGTGGTTTTCTAAATCCTGTGACAAAGCCAGACTTTTAAAACTTCAAGCCCACAAAAAGTTTTTTCAAAACCCCAGTCCCGAAAATCGACAGGCTAGCATCGAAGCAAGAAATCAGTATAATCAGACCATCTCAGATGCAAAAGACCGTTTTAACAATCGAATAAAAGATAAAGCTGTCTCTTGCTCAAATGGCAGTAAAGCTTTTTGGTCCTTTGCCAAAAATATTAGTCAGAACTTTTGCACAAATTCTTTTCCACCCCTAATCTCTAAAGATGGAATTGTCTCTACCTCCAAAGGAAAAGCCGAACTATTTGCCAAACAATTTGCTGCTAATTCTACGCTTGATCCTCCTATTAATCTTCCTCTTCCAACAGTTGTCCCTGTTTCTCATAAAATGTCCGATATAATTTTTAAAGTCAAACAGATCAAGCGTATTCTTTCTTCTCTAATACTAAAAATCGTCTGGGCTGGATGGCATACCAGCAATCGTCTTAAAAAATGTGCTCCCGAGCTTGCACCCATCTTAACTCGCCTCTTTCGAATCTCTTACGACACGGGCATTTTCCCGGAGAGTTGGAAAGCTGCACGTGTGCAACCTGTCCCCAAAAAAGGATCCAAAAGTCTCCCTTCTAACTATAGACCTATATCTCTTCTTTCAGTTGTTTGCAAGGTAATGGAAAAATTCATTAATTCCCAAATCTTACAGTATCTGGAAAAACATAAGATCTTACATGATAGACAATATGGATTCCGTCACCGTAGATCCACAGCTGATCTTCTTTCCTTTGTCTCACACAACTGGAACAAGTCCCTTGAGTTTCTTGGTGAATCCCAGGTCGTTGCTCTAGACATATCCAAAGCTTTCGATCAGGTCTGGCATAATGGGCTTCTTAACAAACTTCCTTCTTACGGTCTTCCACCTAAGCTTTGCTCTTGGCTTTCCAGTTTCGTTTCTAATCGACGTATATCAGTTAGTGTAGAGGGTCATTCCTCCAGCTTCTACCAAATAAATGCTGGGGTGCCCCAAGGCTCAGTGCTGGCACCCACGCTGTTTCTTCTACACATTAACGATCTTCTCTCTTCCACAATCAATCCCATTCATAGTTTTGCTGACGATAGTACCCTCCACTCTAGTATTCAATTTCTTAAGCCACCGTGTAATTCTGATTTTGAAAACAAGCGCAGGTCAATGCAGATATCTCTTTCACAAGACCTCAATTTTATCTTGGATTGGGGCGCCAAAAATCGTGTTCAGTTTAATGCCTCAAAAACACAGTCATGTTCGCTGTCGCGAAAAAGTCTGCGAATGCTCATCCCTTACATATGAGCGGCCAAGTTCTGCAGAACAAAGAGTCGTTTAATCTAGTCGGCATTACTTTTGAGAATAACCTCAACAGGCACAAACACATTTCAACCATAGCTTCGGCAGCTTCAAAAAAGATTGGATTCCTCTTTCGAGCCAGAAAATATTTCTCTTCTTCCAATCTGTACACTCTGTATGTATCCCAAATCAGACCCTCTTTGGAATATTGTTCTCATGTCTGGGGAATGGCGTCCCCTACAACACTTAGCCTTCTGGACTCCATTCAAAAACGAGCTGTTCGTCTTATTAATGATCCATCGCTCACAGAAAGGCTTCCTCTTCTTGCCCATCGTCGAGCTGTAGGGGATCTGTCGCTCTTCTATAGATATTTTCACGGCTTCTGCTCAGAGGAATTGGCCAGTATTATTCCTTCTCTGGCAGCTCCCAACAGAGCAACACGTAGTGCAACTTTTATGCATCCTTTTACAGTTCAGTTAGAGAGGCCCCGAACTTTCCGCTTTCTTCGTTCCTTTATTCCTAGAGTGTCAAGACTGTGGAACTTGCTGCCCACAGAAGTTTTTCCTTCTCCTCCCAATCTCCAAAAATTTAAGTCCCGTGTGAACAAACTCCCTCTCACCACACTGAAGACACCCACGGTACGTTAGTACTTAGGCATCAGCCTTCGTGGACTGTCCCAAGATAAAAAAAAAAATTAAAAATGACTTAATACAGAGCTATATTTCTTTTACGCCTAACTTCTTCAAGAAAACACATGTTTAAAATAAAAATTTGCACGCTCTGGTAATATTGCAACTTTACTAGATAGAGTATGTCATCTGTAAGTGATGTTTACAGGTTACTAATTGATAAGTGAATACTTACCGACTCCTGATCGGTAAGTTGTAAACATCAGAAACAGAAATATGGACCTATTTATAAATCAAATTTTATTTAAAATAATATTACAATTAAATGAGTTATTATTGTTTTGCGTTCCATGAATTCTTCAGATCAGAAGTGTCATATTTTTGCTGCGTTATATCTCGCACAAAGTCGAAATGATCGAGCTAAAGTTAACAAATCTGTGATAAATGTGATACTAATGACAAATAATAAATTTCCTGTTACGGAAACTCAATATACCATCTAGGTATTTAATTAAGGTGTATGATATACCTAACAATATATTTTTGTCTAATTTTATATTCCTATTTTACTCAATATTTTGTCAGTAAGTTTTTACTAGTTTTGGTTGTTTTGGAGATCTCGACTGCGTCTTGATCTCCAATCTTAGCCAGTAAGAAACACCTTTTGACCCTAATACTTAATATACTTCTAGTAAAAATGTCACCATTTTTGTCACTTACAGGAAAGGGCAAAATAAAAAAAAATGACGAATTGATTTAAAAATAATACCTGAAATTCAAAACACATACTTTTTATACTACTTGATGCGCTATCATACCTAAAATACAAATTTTTTTTTAGTTTTATGCTTGCCTGTCTCGAAATTACAGGGGCAATGAGAACCACTCCAACTACCGCCATAAAGGCAATGTGGGCCTGTTTCCGCTCTAGTTGAGCGTAAGGAGAGAAGCCCTACTTAGTGCCTTCAGAGTAATGCAGACAAGTAAATTGAAGTCCGGAAACCTGACTGGTCACCTCAAAATACTGGAAAATATTTAAACAGAGGCTTGGAACAAACCTACAGACAAAGATCTAGTTGTGCATGATTTTCGACTTTCTTTTCAAGTGGCAATATACACCCGCCAATAAGAAAAAATCCATAACAACTGAAACATGGCTCGCTGATCTGGTATATGGACGAATCTAAGATGGAAGGAGTTGGAGCAGGAATGTATGCACCCAAATGTAGAGTGACAAAGCTCATAGGAAGATCTCTCTTCATCTTCCAAGCAGAAATCTATGCAATTGATAACTGGGTAACCGAATGAACCAGAAGGTCTACAGCAAATCTACATCCTATCGGACAATCAGGCCACCTTAAAGCCTTTAGCTAGCTAAAGGAGTAAAGCTAAAAAAATTGTAGATCAACCAGCCAAAGTGGGTGCACAGACCCCATTTTATAGACCGAAACCCTTTTGAGGCACAACTAGAGGTCACCTATTGGAAGAACTTTCTGGAACAACGCTTCAGGCCCAAGGCAGGGAAGGGATTCATCTTACAATACTAAGAAGCTATTAGAACTTCAAAAAAACTAACTCAGATCACTAACTACCTGACAGGACATGACCCTCAGAGGTATCATCTGAAAAAGATGGGAGATACTGACAATAAGCACTGTAGGTTTTGTGACAGATAGAGTGAAACCGCTGAACATAATATACTTTGCGAATGCATAGAATTCACACACCAAAGGCTAAAATATCTAGAAAGAACATTTTTGAGTCCCTAAGATATAGAAAAAACCTGTCAAACGAAATAATTTCAACTTCGCGAAAAGTTTAGGAATTAAAGGCATTAACTAATTTAGAGAATACATAAAAGATCTTTCTAGGTTAAAGTGGAAATATGGCTATATTAAGCTCAGCGACCCTATTCACTATAATACAATACAATACAATACAATACAATACAATACAATACAATACAATACAATACAATACAATACAATACAATACAATACAATACAATACAATACAATACAATACAATACAATACAATACAATACAATACAATACAATACAATACAATACAATACAATACGATACAATACAATACAATACAATAAAGTACAATACAATAGTAGGCAAGGGCTTATTAATAATAAGGTTTTTAGCCAAATCTGTTGAGGTATGTTGTTCACCTTCTCTGTTATTAAGATATTTAAAAGAAGTTATTTGGTAATTAATTATGCGTGATGAATAACATAATGTTTACACTTGTCACGCCACTGCTGTTATGGCGGCAAATTTAAAAATATTATTGCATTTTCCCATAATAAGTTTGGAGTTAAACTACATACAACAAAATATTGAATAAAATTGTTAGGTATTTAGTTTTATGCTTATTTGCCAAATTTAAATATTTTGAATTTTTGTGACATACTGTATTCTGTATTTATACATTATATCTTCTTATTCTCGTCTCCATAAATTATTTCATTAGCACCTTATATATGATAATAAATGAAAATGAGTATATTTATTTAATTATCATCAATAAAACAAAAAAAAATTGTATGCCTGATGCCTAACTTGTTTCAATGCATTGTATCTAAAAGTGAATACTTGATACCCGCATTTTAAATACAAAAGTACATTAAAAAATTGATATGTTTTTGAATTTTTAATGTGTTGTTTAATATATTTTAAAAATAAATTATTATTAAAAGAAAAATCTAGGAATCATACCTTGGGTGGCTAAAAAAGTTTTAAAAAATAGGAAACGTTATTTGTGAATTTAAATTTAAATTCATGCTCAAAAATTTAATGGTTATACTAAATCTTTTTTTATATAAACTGAACCAAGGTCTTTAAATATGTGATGCCATTTAGTATTTGTTTTAAGATACAGATAATTGACAAAAGTAAAAAGTTGCATCCACAGTAGAGCTGTAGCAAACCATATATATTCGGTACTGAGTAACGGGTGCGCCATCTAGTACCGATTAACGAAACGTTACAAACGAATGCATTTCGTTACTCGCATGTTCATTTCCATTGCAAATTTAGTAGATTCCGTCAACAGTTCACTGGTAGTTCTACACTTTACCTATTAAATCGAACTAAACTTAGAAAAACTTAAACACAATTCTGGTTCAAAATACAGGCAAGTGAAAAAATGCACCTTAGCAGCTTGGTATGTAATGTATAAGTATGTTTTCTACTTACGAATGTTGCAACGCCGCGACGTCATACTGTACGCGTACGCAATACGACTCGATTGTGTCTAACATAACATAGCATGTTATGAGGTATCAGAAGTAACGAGTAACGTAACGATACGATAGTAACGAGTACTAATTGTTATAGTAACGAATACATACGGGTACGCCTTTTTTCGTTACTTGTACACCTCTAATCTACAGTATTTTATTTGTTTGTTGATTCAAAATCATATATTAAGCGCTTCTAAAATGTTTTCTGGTGTTGAAAATGAAAAACCTATATGTATGAAAATAGTATGTCGCAAAAATCACAATTTCTTATAATTTTTTTTAATTTTATAAATAAGCCTGAAACTAAATCCCAACCTTATATTCGAAGTGTATATGGTATATGTAACATCATGTTTATCAAAGAGTAACAGCAAAATTCGTTTTTTTAAATATAGGGATATAAAGATAAAAATATCGGGTTGAAAATTCCTAAAAAACAGAATAAATTATCTATATTATATTGTATGAACACAATGAATAATGTATTTTTTCCATCATATTAAAGGAAAATCAAATATTTTTGAAATAAATGCGGATCTATAAGAGTTAAACATTAATCACCTTTAATGGGTGAGATTTAACTAAGATCTATTAAAATGACTAAAATCAGTTACCATAAGTCTTTAAAAAAAATTATAAATGTAATTTTGATTTATTTCTTCGACTTTTCATTACCTTTTCTTCATAGGGGAAAGGGGAAAGGAACTTTACTTTGTAGGGTTTGTCGTTATTAAAACTAACATGAAAAAGTTGTTTCATAGTTTTCATAACAGGAAACTACATTTTTTTATTAGAATTTTTAAAATATGTAATTGATTGTTTTATTTTCGGGGATGATCTCACCCCTTTAAAGGGCTTAAGGGTGCATTTTTAATCTTTATTAATTCTTATTTATAACGAAACTACTTAGTTATGCTTCGCTAAGATATGTACGATGGAAAAAATACGATTTTCATTGTAATTATATTCGTTTTTTAAAAAATTTCAAAAAACAAAAGATAATTATTATCTTGGTTTCTAATAACAAATAATTTAATAGATGTAAAATATATTTCCCTGGTCCATATAAGAAGATCAAAAAAAGCTTTTTGCGGTTACTCTTTGCCGCCATAACAGCGGTCACGTAACAAGTGTCAAAATGTGTTTTTCTAGATTGGTTTGATGGAAAACTTTTTTTAAATAACTTAATACCAAAAAAATTTAATTTGTTTTTAACTTTTTTGACCTTCCTATATAGAAAATATTTAAAGGACTATAATTTAAAATAATTTTAATGTCTCAAAAGGTTTAGACATCAACAAATATTGAGAGGGTAGATCTTCTGATTAGAATAATACATTTTTATCTAATTATAGGCGCTGCCTTTCAAATTGCATAAGGGATTTAATTTATAGCTCCAACGCAGACCATCCTTTACCTTAGTGTCGTTGACTTGGCGCTAAAACATGGGGTGGTAAAATTGTTAAATTCGCAACGCTAACACCATTAGGGCTCTGCCAGACTATATATATTCTGGGGTTGTGCAAATTGCAGCGGTGCGATGGATAAACGAAGACTTCATAGTGCGTAACCCAGATTGAGTCATAGAGCGGATGGGGTGATGTAGAGCGGTGCTTGGGGCCTTTTATTAAATGCCGAGGCTAATATTACCTTATGCCGAGGTCTATTTCTAACATAGTGAATTTATGGCTCTTCTATTTATTTAAATATAGAGTACAATATAAAGGATTGTGTAAAGTCGTTTGCTGGTCGTACCTAACCCAAAAGAAATTGACGATATATTTTTTTTCAAATATTACAATTTAGTTAGTTTACTTGTAATAGGACTTTTCTTAAGAATTAAATGTAATTAAAATACTTAGTTAATAAAAGTGTCTTTTATCTTATTAAAAAAAAAATTGTACTCATTTAACATTTTCGATATCTGTCATGTATGAAAGTCATGCATTTATTTTGGAATATCTCGGAAACCGTTTGTTTCTACGATATTTTTTTAAACTAATATAATATAACTTAAAGTAAAAGTAAATTTAAAATAAAATGAATTTTTTGACTTTTTTTTTAAATATTTATTTTTAAAAGTTTGCTAGGTCTGTTTGTTATTAAAAAATAGTTTACACTTTTATTACGTAATCGCTTTTATGGAAGGTATATTTTAGCACTAGGTGGGTCCAAAAAGTGTAAAATATTACTGAATAATGAAGAGACCTCATGTGTTGTGAATACAGTCTCCTACAAAAATAATATTTTAAGCACTGAGAACCATTTGGTAAAGAGTATTCGATCTTTTTTGCAACAGTGCTAAATATGCGAGCCATTTAAAATACCGCATAAGGAATTAAACTAAAATAGATAGGTATTGGTTCTAGACCCGACCCGTTCGTCAATCAATTTTTGTTAGAGAGAGATAAGCGGGTTGAGAGCGGATTCCATGGAAGAGACGAAGAATTAAGATGTTTATCTTAATCTCGATTTGACTCATAGACGGGCCAGGCTATACTTACTATCAGGCGATAATTTTTTCTACAACTGTCGCGAGCCTTCTTCCTTTTTTTCTTCTTTTCTGACCTTACAACTCTGAGTGAGTCTTAGCCGCATCCATTATTGCTCTTCATCTTGTGCTTCCACTTGCCACTGCTGGACTCCCATCTTAGATAAATCTGCTGCAACAGCATCCTTCCATCTTTTTCTGGCTCTGCCTATTGATCAACCTGTGGTCTTTTAATCTTACTACATGACATCTTATCGGTCTATTCGGTTAGCTTTTATATGTATGACTATGTTTTCACAGCCCTATATTGCCGCCAATTCAGCATTGTGGCGTCTTTTCCACACTCCTCTTGTTTCATCTCTATTGGGTCCAAATATCATTCTGAGAACTTTTCTTTTAAACACAAAAAGCTTATTTATTTCCCGTTGATTGAGGGTTCAGATTTCGCTGCCATAAGTAAATACCGGGCGAATTATTGACCTGTACAAAGTTAGTTTGGATTTTCTCTTTAACAGTTAGGATTTTAATAATGTTGTGAGATAGTATAACGCCTTATTTTTAGCCATTATCCATGCTGATATATCTTATTCCACTCGATTGTCGTCCGTGATTACCGCTCCTAGTTACTTAAATTTCTTAACCACTTTGACGTTAAACTCATTAAGTGATATATTCTGCCTGATTTGAGGCCTTAGATTCTTTGTAACTACCATATATTTTGTTTTTTCTTTGTTTACTTGTAGGCCCCTATTACCTGCTTCTTCCTGCAGCTGTGTGTCTCTTGTTAAATAAGCCACTGTGTCTATGTCATCAGCAAAGGCCAACAGCAGTTTTGAACCTTGATGAGCAAAACCTTCTGTTAGCTCCGACGCTATTTTACTTACAGCATATTCCACCGCAAAATTAAATAACAATGGTGCTAGGGGGCTCTTTTTCTGAGTCCTGATGTGACACTGAATGACGTTGATGTTCTGTTTCTCACCCTTACTTGGGCATAAGAGTTTGATACGCACATATGCGTTAGCTTTCCTTGTTATGCCAATTTCTAACATTGCCAGACCATAACCTGCTTCTTTTTATGGAGTCATATGCGAAGATTGGGTAAACATCCCAGATAAACTCCCAGTTCTTTTCCAATATTTGTCTGATTGAAAATATTTCATCTATCGTTGACCGGCACGAAATCCGCATTCATAGTCGCCGATAATATCTTTCGCATAAGGGATCAGCCTCCTCAATATTATAATTGCCAGGACTTTGTATGTTGTGTTGATAAGCGATATACTATAATTTTAAAATTGTCCCTTTCTTTCTTTTTTATGTATGGGTATAATTACGCTTTCGTTTCACTCTTTAGGTATTCTTTGTTGTTTCCATATTTTTAAAATCATTTCATATATTCTTTGATGCAGAACTTTTTCTTCCTTTCTTAGCAGTTTACCATTTATACCATCAACTTCTTAATGTGTTGGTGTTTGTATTCTTACATCTGCTGAACAAAAAGTAATATTTCTTCCTCTGTCTCGCTCTCAATATTTAGTAACTCCTAAAAGTACTCCTTTCATTTTTCGACAATTACCTTTTCGGAGGACCATTTCTCCCTTTTTCGTCCGCCTTGACCCTACCTTCCAGTGGGATTGGTTACCCAGTCTCTGGTCGAGTTGCTCCGGTCATCCAGGGTTCACCCGTGTGGCCGATGCCACACTTCGTGGAGTTGAGGATAGGAATTAAGTAGGAGAGGCTAGAGCTGCTATCCGGAAGCGGCACCTTATGTTGCGCATCACTACTCCTTCCTGAACCCTCCTGTCGCGACTCAACTACCTTATATGAAAATTTTAACATTTTTTAATTCTAGTCTTTGTTTCATGCAAGAAACTATCCTAGCATCAACAAATTTATTCTCGACACATTAGATCTATTTGCTTAAGTGAATTAAATCCTTGTTGCAAGATTTAAAGTTCCTAATTCCATAAAAAATAAAAAGTTTTTTTGTATAATCCATAAAACCTGCTTTATATGATAAATCCAAATATACAGGGTGATTCATGAGGAAATGTCAATACTTCCGGTACGTATTCAGGGTCTAAAAATAAACATAAAAGTCTGTACAAATAATATGAGTCCGCAGGGACTTCGTTTCCGAAATACAGGGTGTTAAAGATTTTTGATTTTTGAAATTACAAAATCTAGCTTATGTTTTGCTTAACATAATTAAAGAACAATAATTTAATTAAAAAATAAAATACATATTGTTTAGTTATACATTTTGTTTTTTTTTTTTAATTTTGCTATAATAAAATCAGATGCGTCGAAATTTTTTTAAATCCAAATATCTTGAAAACGGTTGCTCATATCAACTTTTAACAAGTATACCTTTTTGACGTAAAAATGACAAAAAAATTATTAAATTTACTTAAAAATGTAATACAGGGCCGTACCAAAAAGTTGTGATTGTTCAAAATAGTAAAAAGACGTGTAGGTGGCACCCCCTACCAGTAGGAGCCGTACTAAGATTAGATTCGACTCCGTCATACCAAAAAACCCCCGGATGACAATTTTTACTTTAATATTTACATTAACATAGATTTTATTTTAAAAATAGAAAAAATTACTAAAAACTTTAACACCCTGTATTTCGGAAACGAAGGCCTTTCGAGCCCATATTTGTATAAACTTTTATGTTTATTTTCGGACCCTAACTATGTACCTTAAGTATTGACATTTCCTCGTGAATCAACCTGTATATTTTTGATGTTGCCATAATGCTTATTACGCAAATTGATAACAATAATAATTAATATTAATTTACCTTTTTGCTTTTCATTATTATACATCTTTATGTTTTAATCTTTTAGAGCTTCCTTTCTTACTGTGTGATATATTATTTAAATTAAATCTTCTTTTTAAAATTGATAAAGTTTCAATTTAAAATATGTACTCGACAAAATATCGGTAGCTTGGGAATAATACTGTTACAAATTGATAAAATTTCTCGTTATATTGTGCTCTCAATGTAATATGTAGTTCGGAAAAATATCTCTCTTGATAATATCCTTCGATAGCAAACATATATTGATTCGTAATCCTAGTTAAGTTGAATTTTTAAAACTTACTTTAAAGCTCTATAATAATTTGCTCTATATTTCTTCAATTTAGCCTAGAGGCTTATCCAAATTTAGTGTTTAAAATTGGTAACTTTGTTATGAGCTAAAATAGAAAATTGTTTAAATTAGCAAACAAGTAACTTTTTTATGTCCTTTAAGATTAAAGAACGTAAAATAGCTATTTTCAATTCGTCTTCTTTTATGTGCCTTGTCCGGTCTCGCTGACGCTGGCGATCACCATGGCAAAAGCTGTACGGTCCTTCGCCAAGCGAAAAAGTTCACCGACCCTTCTTATGCTGGTCCAATCCCGAATATTCCACGAGCCACGACTGTTGCTTTCTGCCAACTCCACGGCGCCCCTCAATCTTGTTCTTTAGTATGAGCGGTAATACACGACATTTATCCCCCTCAAAATATGTCCAAGATATGATGTCTTTCGGCATTTTACGGTCGTCAAGAGTTGCCTTTCTATGTTTGCTCTTCGTATGCTGTGTCCACGGAATACGAAGCATTTTTCTATAAAGTCACATTTCGAATGCCTCCAGTTGGTTCTTCGTCCTGACCGTCAGAGTCCACGTCTCTACTCCGTACAGCAATATCGACCATACATAACATTCAACTATGCGCGGTCTTATCTTTAGATTCAGGTTGTCATTGCAAAGAAAATATCTCATATTAATAAAAGTTGCCCGAGCAATCTCTATTCGGCATTTTATCTCACATTCCGGGTTTATATCCTCTGTAATAAAACTACCAAGGTATTTGAACTTAGAGACACGTTCAATTTGGCTTCCATTAAGTTCTAGAGTAGTGCCATTGTGGGGTTCCTGCTGAATATGATAAGTTTTGTTTTTCCTATATTGATTTTTAGACCTTGTGTCTCTTCCACGTCGCCGATTTTGTTTATAAGTAACTGTAGTCCCTCGATTGTGTTTGCTAAAATCGCTGTATCATCAGCATATCTGATTGTTGTTATTGACTCTCCATTTATTTTAATGTCTAGGTATATTATTCCTTCCAATGCTTTCTTAAATATTTGATCAGAATATAGAATGAAAAGTAAGGGCGACAGTATGCAACCCTGTCTTACTCCACGTTGTATTTTAATATGGTCTGTTTTAATATTGCCTACCTTTTTCTGTGCCGTTTGATTCTAGTATAGATTTTTAATTATGCGGATATCTCTATCATCTATTCCAACCCCCTGCAGTATATCAATAAGTTTATCGTGCTGTATGCGGTCAAATGCTTTCTCGTAATCGATAAAGTATGCAAAAACATCTTTTCGCTGATCGCGGAATTTTTGGAGAAGAAGGTTCATTTTGAAAAGTGCTTTACGCGTTCCGAAAGTGTTTCTAAATCCGAATTGAGTATCATCAAGATCTTCCTCACATCTACGTCTGATGCGAACGTGAACGTGAACGATACGTAGGAATGCTTTGAGCGTGTGGGACATGAGGCTGATTAAGCGATAATCACCACATTTTTTGGCTGATGTTTTTTGGGTAGAGCAATAAAGGTTGATAATAACCAGTCAGATGGAATTTTACCTGTCTCATAGATGCTATTAAACAGTTTAACTACCAAGCCAATATTTTTCTCTGTAATAAACTTTAGAGCCTCAGTCGGAATCTTGTCAGGGCCAGATTCCTTCCTATTTTTTGCTTTAGAGAACGCATGCATCACCTCGGATTTAGGAATAGTTGGTCCCATGCCCTCAGGCACGTATACCGCATCAGCTCTATGATCCTTAAAGTTGGCCTCTATATAACTGGTCCATGTGTTTTTTTATTTCTTGTTCCTCCAAAATTGATTGGTTACTATTAGGGAGGAAGTAGCTAGAGTCCTGTGTACTCTAGCTACTTTCTTTACCTTTCTGTACCTATTAAAGTATCATGTTTGGAGCAGATTTCTTCTATTTCTGCACATTTCCTTTCCATCCATCTCTGCTTGGCTCCTTTGATCTCCCTTCTTTTGATCTTTTGCATTTTATATATTTGTCAGGTTTGTTCTTTGCCAGTCTTCGCTGCTCCGCGGAGATGTAATCCATATCCGGTTGGATATTAATACAAAATTCTTGACATATTTTGTGTATTCCTATGAAACAAAGATGCCAATGCCGCCTCGATGATTTTTGTCGCTGTCATCACTACCTGAGTAATATAGTGTGTCGTGCTCATGTTGTTATGATCCGCAGTCTGGCCAACGTTGTTCACCTATACCCATTATGCGTATGTTCATTCTCTTCATCTCCTGAACCACATTATTAAGCTTCCCAGCTTGAAACAGGATTCTCTCGTTTCATGTACAGATGCGCATTTGATTTCACTATTTTGAGACGGGGGATTCGTAACACCCCTTGCCCATTCAAGGGCTGCCCGGGGCTGGGGTCCGTCTTGTTTATGTTTCTCGCCTTAGTGATTTCCTGGGAAAAGATGATTAAGGTGGTTTCCCGTTGCCTCCCTTAATTTAATTTCAGTCGCCCAATCTGGGAACAGACGCTGTTGGTAGCCGCCCATTCTGAGTCAGACGCTACTCGGTTCGTCATATCTGACTATCCTTACTTGGTTTAGCCTGCAGGTCGATGCAGTTGCCTGGGGTGTGGCGCGGGGAGCCACAAGTAAGAATTGGTAGTCTTGTGAGGACTAGTTAGCGCCTACTAACTTTCGTCATAGACGTTAGTTACGACCGTACTTGGTGAAAGGTACTACCTCTACAACACTAACCCTACACCCGATACATGTTGCAAAATAGTAGTGTTTTAAACACGCGATGTAATGATTGCCAAACGAGGCCATAAGATGAGTTTGGCAATACATCGAGTGCCTAAAACAGTAATTCTACAACTTGTAGCGAAAAAGATTTTTCGTAAAATCTACGTGTTACTAGTTTAATTTAAAAAAGTTTGTTTATGATCGCCATCAAACTTTGTCAAATGTCAGGATTTTAAATAAGCTGTCACAATTTTTAGTGATTGGTTTCCAGCGCCGTATAGTCAACTAAAAATAAAATGTTTTGTCCAGATATGAGTATAACAAACCTTAAAATTACCAACAAAATGGCCATATAAAAATATAAAATTGGCAATATATAAAAAACTACAATTTTCAGAACAGACAGTCTTTCACAAACTTGTTTTTATTTTCAATGCTTAATATGATTAATTATAATATAATTATTAATTATTAAATTGTAAAAAGTATATAAGGTTTCTTTTAAAAAAAGTGTTGGCGGTTTTCTCAATTTTATGTTTAATCTTATTTCCCTATATTAATGGATATTAAAATAGTACACAAATCTAGTAAGTCTATTTTAATTAACAGTCTAATGCGAATTAAATATTAGGCATCGGTCCCGGCATTGAATTTTGAAATAAAAAAATACTTCTCTAAAACTTTGACATGTTAAGGGTGTAGATCTCTCGAAATGCCCCAATATTTTTGGTAGTCAATGTGATTTATCATCAAAGTTGACATATTTGATGCATGCCACATCAAAAACGCCATAACTCTTAAAATTTTCGAAGATAAAAAAGTTGTAGTTTATGTCAACACAAATCCACTCATGAAGCTTCAAAGAAGTATTTTTAATTTTAAAATTTAAAGCCGGGATCGATGCCTATAATACAAGTTTTTTTATAGGAATAAATGGTAAATAATTTAGAGCCTGCAAACGTCATTTTAAAACTAAAAACTTAAATATGCCCAAAACGATTAGATTTTAGTTTAGGACGTAATACACAAAATTTGTCTGGAAACTAATGTAGGGTAGACCAAGGCGAATCGGATAATTTTTTTAAGGATATGAAAACAATACTAAAGTGTAATATATGTAACTTTTATGGACAAATTGTCAATAAGTTACAATCCAGCTATACAATAAACATTTTAAAACTTAAATTGTTTGCTAATTATCCAAAATAATAATTAAAAACTTAAAAGACAAAATTGTCCGAATTGCCTCAATTCTCGGAGCAAATGGGATCGTACATAATTTTTCAAAATTATGTACGATAAACACTACGAATTTTAAAATCATTAACAAAATTTAAATAACGAATATTGAGATTATTATTAATAATCAGCACATAAATCACATATACACCGTGTTCAAAATTAAGCCTGCACTATTGCTACCTATTTTATTATAAAAGATACAAGTTAGGTTTAATCAGCAAAGTTGTGTATATTTTTACATTGATTACAATGAAGATAATAAAAAAAATAAACATCATATTTACGAGTTATTCACAAACATATACTTTTTTTTATTGCAGCCCCTGTATTTGTTACGTCCATTCGATAGAAAATATAATTTTCTATACAATTAGTTATATACATTTTTTTCCTACAATGAGAAATAGCAGTTATTTTAATATTAAATATTTTTTCATAACTAGACTCAAGCAGCCATGGAATTCTTAAAATCGCATTATTTGTACAAATTATAGTAGAACGCTATAGCAGTAACCAAATTTAAATAAAATCGGCCATAATGGGATATTATTTGTCAAATCTTCTAATTACTTAAGTTAATAATAAACATCGTAACTTCCGTTTTACATAACTAAGTAACAATTATAAAATACATTATGCTAATAATATTGTACATTCTAATAAAATAAAAATTTAATTAAATGTTTAAAAACACCTACTTCCTGCTCAATGCATTTTTGGGTACACTTTTAAACTCTTCTTGTAGCCTTTAAAATTGTATTGCCATTGATGCGAAGAATGACGTTCCTAATAGCCTCTTGAAGTTGGTTAAAATCTTCGTATTATATTTTGTGAACCTGGTTTTCCAAAAACCCCAAAAATAGAAATCAAGAAGAATAATGTCTGGAGAACGTAGCGGCCAGAGTATTGGCCCTCGTGTAGTCAACCAACGATGTTAAAATAGTTCGTTTAATAAATCAGCAACGTTTCCGGTATTGTGTGGAGGAACACCATCCTGTTAAAAAAACATTTGCTGACGGTCGGCTATATTGACATTATCTAAAAATCATCCAACACATTTCTTAATAAATTCAGGTATCGTTCTTCTGTTAACAATCCAATGAGGCCGCACCATACGTTTAAGCTAAAACGCTTTGTGGATTGGAAGGATGGTGGCGCAGGAGATTTTCACTGCTCTAATAATGTTGTTTTTTTCGGTTAAACATGCCTCTATTACTTAAATCGGCCTTATTGCTCCAAATGATTATTCGTAAAAAGTTTGGAAATCATTGGCAAAAGTTTATACGCCTTTTGTAATCACCTTGCAACAAAGTTTCTGTTGGTCTGTATTGGTAGGGTACATACTTATGTTTTTTTTTAATTTTATGAATGGTTTCTAAGCATAGATCAGGATCTCGCTTACAGGCTTTTGTGGAATTTTCACGATAAACTTTAAAATATGCCAAAACATGAATTTCTGTTTGTCGACTAATTAAAAAGGTTTTCTTATTTCTACGCTTGACAATAACACTTTCTTTTGAACAAAACTTTCGATAAAGTACTAAAAATATCTTCTGTTTGGTATATTTTTTCTGGAAACAGTTTCATGTATCGCTTTAAAACCTGATGCGAATTTTTTTGGAAAATTATATAGAATTCTATCATATCACACGTCAAATGAGCAAATATTTCAAACAGGAGCAGCATAAATGAACCGTTGCCCTATAATTTACTAGTTGTCACTATAGCATCATGGCTAATAGACATATTATCTTTTGTTATTTTTTTTTCTGTCATAGCACACTACGATATATTGTACAAACAAAGCAACCTTAAGAATTCCATGGCTGCCTGCGTCAAGATATGGAAAAATACATTTAAATTAACATAACTCTACTATTTTTATAGAAAATTACATTCTCTATCTAATGAACGTAACAAATGCAGGGTGTTGCTTTAAAAAAAAAAGTATATTTTTGTGAATAACTCGTAAATCTGATGATACCACAACTAACCACAAACCAAATTTGGACCCAACATCAATTTCCTATTTGTTGGACGAAAGCAATAGTTATACCATTACCCAAGGAAGCAGGGGTTCTAAATAACATCGACGGATCTAGACCAATATCACTAACGTGCGCAATGTGCAAAGGCCTGGAAAAAATCGTAAATAACTAATTTGGTACCTAGAAAGAAAAAACCTTATAGCAGCAGAACAAAGTGCCTTTAGAAAACTAAGATCGGCACAAGATAACGTTATAGATTTAGAATCAGAAGTACACAAGGCCTTTATCAACAATCAAAAATGTATTGCTATATTTTTCGATATTAAAAAAGCCTACGATACAGCGTGGCGATACCAAATATTAGAACAGTTAATATCCTGGAACATCAATGGCAACATGTTAAAATTTATTCAGAATCTTCTCCAAGAAAGAAGCTTCCAAGTTAGAATTAATGGCTCCATTTCAGAACAGACGACCTTAGAGAACGGTATCCCACAAGGCTCAGTCCTCAGCACAACACTTTTTCTAGCTGCGATTAACAACGTCACTAAGTATATTACAACCCCAGTCAAATGCAGACCTTACGCTGACGATTTAGTCTTGAGTATTAAAAGGGAAAAAAGTTTGGAATCCATGCACAATATTCTACAGCAAAACCTTAGAAACCTAGAAGACTGGTCTCAAAAGACAGGCTTCCAATTTTCCACGACAAAAACAAAATGCGTACTTTTCTCAAAATCTTATGAAAACAGTACACCGTTACTAAGGATTTAAGGTCAGACGCTAAAATTTTACGATAAAGTAAAATTTCTCGGAATGATATTCGACGATAAACTCACATGGAAACCTCATATTCAAAACCTTGTATCGACATGCAGAGTGGGTTTAAATATTTTAAAGGTTTTAACCACCAGATCATGGGGAGCGGACACAAACACACTCCAAAAAGTATACAGAGCCCTTATTAGATCCCGCATCGATTACGGCGCGGCCGCTTACGACTCAGCCACAAACTCTGTCCTAAAACTCCTCGATCCTATTCATAATTCAGCCATCCGTCTAGCACTCGGTGCTTTATGCACTAGTCCTATAAATAGCATGCTCTGCGAAGTTGCAGAACCTCCGCTAAGACACCGGAGAGCATTCTTGTCCCTATCATACGCTACATCCATAAGCGCTAACCCCAAAAATCCAACCCTACGCAACACTTTTGCATCACGTTATGAAAACATCTACAACAGTAAACCCCGTTCTCGTCCAGCGTTTTTTGAGCGCATAAACCGATACCAATTAAAATTCCACATACAATTTCCCAAATTTTTTCAAGAATATCCTTTTATGCCCCTTCCGTGGACTATTAAAAAACCACGTTGTATTACCAGATTAGAGCAATACAATAAACACGACACACCTCCAATCTTGATTAAAGCCGAATTTCTCTCCCTATTAAATAATCTGCCCGAGGGAGATACTATATATACAGATGCATCTAAGTCACAAGGTACCAGCGCTGCCGTAGTTACCCCAAACAGCACACTTACTTTTATTATGAGCAAGTACACAAGCATTTATACAGCGGAAATGTATGCCATTCTCCAAGCCCTAATGTTTGCCGAGCAAAGCGACAAACAGTTTACTGCAGTGATCTCGGACTCTCTTAGCTCTATAACCGCAATCCAAAATGCATTCTCAAAACACCCTCTGATACAAAGAATATATAGAGTTCTTTCAAAGATACAAACGGTAAATAAAGAAGTGGCTTTTATATGGGTTCCATCACATATAGGAATAGACGGCAACGAACAGGCGGATAAAGCAGCTCGGCATGCCAAAGAAAACACTGACTCCATAATCGTACCCAACACTGTAAGGAAGGACTTCAAAAGCTTTATCAAACATGAAATATATCGCCTGTGGCAAGAGGAGTGGAATTCCACGACGTCGTTGCTACGGGAATGTAAGACCAGTGTAAAACCGCGGCAGTGTAACCTATCCAACCGAAAGGACCAAATAACTATAAACCGCCTCCGTATAGGACACACAAATCTAACACACAGTTACCTCATATCGAAAGAGAACCAGCCGGTATGTGTTCGGTGTGCAATACCCTTAACTGTTAAACATATTTTAGTGTAGTGCCCAGAATTTACAGCAGCTAGACCTAAATATGAGCTTAAAGACTCCCTTCAGGATATTCTTAATAACAATTTAACAAACACTATAAACTTCATAAAAGATTGTGATTTATATAAGTCAATTTAAAAACATGTTATAATACAGTTTACTAAAATGTAAATAAACTAATGTACTGTCTACGTGCAAATAACCCTTCGCGGTTGAAGCACTTCCTAATAAAAAAAAAAACAACTAACCACAACTTTGCTTATTTTACCTAACTTATATCTTTTATAATAAAAAAGTTAGCATTAGTGCCGAGACTTAATTTTGAACACGGTGTGTTCGGGCCTTTTTCCCAGCCATATCAGCACAGTTTTCGTGTCACCATTCTTTGTACAGGGTAATCAGTTAAGGGTAGCGATCGGCCATATCTCATAAGATAGTGGTCGTATAGATTTGAGAAAAAAAAATCATAATAAAAGTCGCCAAGAGAAAAAGTGAAATTATTTTCGAGTTTGTAAACGTTCGCTATAGGGCGTAACAACCACACCAAGTAGAAAAATGGGATTTTTATAGAAATTTGTCTTATAAAGTATATCAATTATATCATTTTCATTTTTACTGACCTTTTTTCCCCATTTTTGTCTAAAACGTTTTGTTCTATCTATCAAAATAAAGCGGTGGGGTAAGTTCAATTGTTTTTTTAAACAAACCAAAGATTTCTCCCGTTTCTTTTGATTGATTTTAGCAAACTTGCTCATATGAAAAGAAATTTTGCACTAAAAACGCTTTTTGGTTTAATTTTTGACTTTTGCTGTCCCCTGATGGCGTTAACTAAAGGGAGAAATTTTTGAGTTTATTTCAAAAAAAAAAAACAAATGTAATGGTATTTAATTTTATATTTTTTTAAAAAGGATAAATTTCTCTATAATCTAATAAAAAAAAATTATTATCTACCTTTTTTTGAACCGTTGATATTGACCAAAATATAATTTTATTACATTAAAAAATGGCACGCCACTGTTTTTTATTAAAATAAAAATCAGTTTTGTAATCGCTTATTAGTTAATAAAAATAAAATAGGTTTACATACTGTTTACAATAATAATTATAAGATAACAGTATGTAAACCTATTTTATTTTTTTAATCCAAAACCGTTTGTTTAATGAAAAAAAGTCAAGAGGTTCTTTTTGTTAGCAACTAATAAGCGATTACAAAACTGATTTTTATTTTGAAAAAAAACAGCGGTGTGCCATTTTTTAATGTAAAAAAAAATTTTTTTGGGGGCAATATCAACGGTTCAAAAAAAGGTAGATAATAAATTTTTTTTATTAAAAAGAAATTTATCCTCTTTTAAAAATATAAAAATTAATATACCATTACATTTGTTTTTTTAATAAAAAAATTTTCTACCATTTTGTTAACCCATCTAGCGGCGAAAACCCAAATCAAAAATTTAAAACCAAATAAGCGTTTTGTAGTGCAAATTATGCTCTTTCTATGAGCGTAAGTTTTTAAAACGGGAAAAAAAACGGGGGAAAAAATTTTTGGTTTTTTTAAAAAAAAATTAAATTTCCCCCCCCTTTTTTTTGATAGATAAAACAAAACTTTGGGGGCAAAAAAGGGGGAAATGGTCAGAAAAAGGGAAAAAGAAAAATTGATAACTTTTTAGAAAATTCTATAAAAACCCATTTTTCTCTTTTTTGGTTTTAACGCCCTCAGCGGCGTTTGACAAACTCAAAATAATTTCCAGAAATTTTCTCTTGGCGACTTTTATAATGATTTTTTTTTCTCAAATCTATACGACCAATATCTTATGAGATATGGCCGCTCGCTACCCTTAACTGATCACCCTGTATGCATGGTGCTGAATGCAGTCATCTTCTGGTGGATGAATAAACTTTTTTGAACAGTAAATACAATGTCAGTCCATTTGTTTTGCAGATAAAGCTTTGACCTGGAATAACAGGTGTACTTTTATTTTTCTTTCTCTTCATTTTTTTTTATCATCAGTTTTATTATCTTTTCTACAGCCTTTTTATCATTCTTAAGGTTTTTTGTTAGCACCTAAAAGCTTTGCAGCAATCTCGTCCGAAAGTAGCTGTCCAACACCTGTCTTAATGACACCTCTGAAGAAAGAGACTCTCCTTTCTAAGCCTGTGTATGGCAAATTGTAAATTTTAGCAGCCCAACGTCTTTGTTCAGGACTTTATATGCGGCTTCTGTCATTTACGTGCAAACCATCTACAATAAAATAAAAATATATTATAAACACCAAATATAAAATAAATAATTTTAAGATAGTGATCCAATTTGCCCCTGATGACGTGATCCAAATAACCCCATAATCAAGACTTTTTAAACAAATATTTTACACATTACCCTGAAACATTTGGCCCAAAAACTATAGTGTTTTCCAAAATAGGCCTGTTTTTAATGAATATAAGAGATATAAGTAAAAGTTTTAACACAAATCCTTAGAATAACTTAAAGAAATGGTAATTAACTACCTTAGATAAGAGGTAAAATTGTAACGAACACAAACACCGGACTCGCTTGCGAGCAGTGCTGACACTTATGTACTAGTCCAATCAAAACACTACCGGTGGCGGGAGGTGCGGGCCGGAAGAGGGTTGTAAGGCGCCATTCATTTGCGTTTCGTGTCAACGCGTTTTTCAAAATATTAACATATTTCTTATTTTGATCTGATTCGCCCATTGGTCCGATTCGAATTGGCCTACCCTAGAATTTAAAAATGTAGTACTTTATAGGATGTTTTATTTAAAATAAGCAAGTTGACAACTACTTTCGGTATAACCGGGAGTGCGACCAACTTAAAATATTTTAGCCGAGTTGGCCCCTGCGACTTATACAGGGTGTAAAAAGTATGATGCTCACGATTTTAATGGGCAATAGTGGAGCCCAAAACAAGCCAAAAAAGCCAAAAATATGGCCTTTAAAATTTTAAAAAATTTGGCAACAGCGCGCCCAATTCATCAATAATTATCGATGCGAACGTCGAACGCTTTTTACGACTTTTACATATTAAGACTTTTTTTAATGGAATGATTATTTACATACAAATACTAAAAATTACTTTTTGCAATTTATTTTAATACTTAATTTAAAATTAAATTTAAATAAAAAACAATACATTATTGTTTGGTTATTATTTGAAGTTAAAAAAGAAATTTACTTACCACAAAAAGGCTAAATATTCATTTTAAGAGCACAAATTATTATGTTTTAAAACAACACTTTTTTATTTTGCTTGAAGAATAAGATTTCTCCATTGCATAAATCTCGTTTTTAAAACTCTTGGACACTACAGTTGTGGTAAATTGATACAATACCCGCATTTTTGCCGATTTAAAAACATACAAAAATATTGCGACCGGTAAACACGTACTATTAACTACTCCAGGCACAAGGTTTCTAGGTAGCTCTGTTGCCAATTGTTTTTTAAATTTTTAACTGGGGGAAAATTATTATTATTATTAATATTTTTTTTTTTATTTGAAGGTTGAAACATTTAAAACTTAGTTTATTTTATTAGCAAATGGATGTAGAGATAAACGATTAGGACAAAAGTTTCCAGTTGTTAAGTTTTTAAAAATAATTGCTTTCAAAGTTCAAACTTTGACATCGTTTAGACAAAAATCTGTCAAGTTTTGACACATATGTCATATGAGCTTTTCGACTTGTATTGAGCTCCACTATCGCCCATTAAAATCATGAGCATCATACTTTTTACACCCCTATATATACCGCAAAATATATATTATTTATATATAGATTTTAATAAAAGTATCTATTGTTCTTTTTTTTAAAACATATATTTTTTTTAATTTTTAAATTATTACCTAAATATATTAAAATAACTACATTAGTTTCAAGTAACAACTTTTATTTTAAAATCGTTGTTACCATCCTGTAAATAAGAGGTAAGCAAACAACACCAAATATGTATATTTTGTTCGTCTGATAACACCCACCCCAACGTGTTGACGCATATGTTTATCCATATATAACAAAATTTCATATCGGGACACGAAATTCGCTCAACGACGAGACTGGAAACTATAAGGGGAAGTCAATATCTCGGAAATTCTATCCCAAATCACAGCCATTCAAAATCGATAGGAGTCTGGTAGAGCGAATGATTCACTGGCGTGGAGAGGTGAGGCAAGAAAGGGATTATGAGAAAGTATTTACTTATCTTGGTTTTATAATAATAGTGTTTTGATGTAGACAGTAAGTAGCTGCTCCATTAGCGGCCGTGTCGCCTAGATACATCACTTTTCTAAATTCTACACATTATTATAATGTTGCTAAACAAAACAAAAGAGTTTAAGATAAACTTCTCAGAAATTATAAAACACTGCTTAGGCATTATTTTCGGGAAAAAATCAATTTCGAAAATTATGCAACCATGTTTACCGTAGCTTTATTTCTTTATGGTAAAGATTTAATTTAAAAGTTTAAATTCGTTATAAAACTAAATTATAAGTTATTTTATAGGCGGAAAGGTTATAATTCTAACAATGATAGGAATCAGGTGCAGCAATTGATTTACTGAGGGGAGAGGTAAAAAAAGGGATTATTTGGCTTTATAATAACAACAAGGGTCGGTTGGGATCTACTTACTACGTTTTTTTG
This sequence comes from Listronotus oregonensis, assembly GCA_019359885.1. Taxonomy (NCBI): domain Eukaryota; kingdom Metazoa; phylum Arthropoda; class Insecta; order Coleoptera; family Curculionidae; genus Listronotus; species Listronotus oregonensis. The sequence goes on along the minus strand of JAHBCN010003725.1, from coordinate 2,169 downwards.
CAATTAAAATCAATTTGAGTCTATATCGAGTTTGGATTTCGTCATCGTTTTTATGTGCAACATTTAATTCGATCTAAAATCGTTTTTAGATTTTAATTTTTGTAAGCGTTTAATTATTAACAGAATAAAAAATACAAAAAAGAAAAAAGCAAAGTTCTATAAACAACCCAATATACAGGGTGCCACAGATTCGAATGCATGCATGGGGATCTCGGAAACCGTAAGAGATACGAAGTCGGTTAAATTATGGCAAAGTTGTGTATTTGCGTAACTAACCAAGTCCATAGAAATTTTGCAAAATTCCGAGTATTCCCCAGATCCGGAAAAAACCGAAATTTCGCGATTTCGTTTTATTTTTTTTGACGTTATTTAAAGAATTTCTCGTGGCCACTTTTTAAGCTCTACAAAACAGGTTGAGAGATTTTCCGTACAAATTTCGGAGGGCAACCGAACACGGGAAGTCATGCAAGAAGGAAAAATCCATTTTGGACGTGTAATGAAGATATTTTTTTTTATACTTAGGGACCTGAAACCCACATAAACAAAAAAAAATATTTTAAAATTTCATTATTTTTTTTTAAATTTTTAAAACAGTAAAAAAATTAACAAAAAAAATTAAAGCTAATTAAATCTAAGAAAATTAATTTTGGACGGAACCGTTAAGATTATGGTTATATTTATTGTACAATTGTATTATTGTTGAAGCTCAATCCCCTTTTTTATTTCTTTTTGTTGAACTAAAGATGTTGAAGCGAAGTGTTCGTGTATGTTTTTGGGTCTCTTGATTGCTTTTTACAGATTTTGTAGTTTCCAAGTTACAAGGCCTAAATAACTTCTGGGATACTTTAATTTTTCTTTGTATGGACTCCTCTATACAGTATGTCCACGGAAAAGGTGTTGAAGAGAAAAAACTTTTTTATTTTTGATTTTATCGAAAAAAGCTACTTTTTATAAAAAATTTTGCTACTTCTAAGAGTAAGATTGGCATAAGAACATTTAACATATTTTATACGCGGTGTTCAGAAAATTAAAAAAAACTTAAAATGGTACAAAAGTAAAGTGCATTTATTTGAAAAGGTATGGAAATAAGTTACTAGGAAAAGTTGTTTAAAATTAAAAGGTAGTCTCTAATACCAATTTTCAAAAAAATCGGCCTACTTTTATTTTTTGTGATTAAATTTATTTTAATATCAATTTAAATTTTTAATATCAATTTATTATCAAATTTTTTCCTGTTAAGTAAGCATTTAAAGCTGACGATACTGCGGCTAATGAATTATAAAAGCGAAGTGTAATAAAGCTTGTCACTATCAACCCTACTAGTACAAAAATTTGAATTAGTTAATTATAATAAAATTTTAATCACAAATAAATAAAAAATGTGCCGATTTTTTTTGAAAATTGGTATAAAGATACTTTTACGTTTAACAACTTTTTTTTAGTAACTTATTTTCATATCTTTTGAAATAAATGCACTTACTCTTGTACCATTTTAAGTTTTTTCAATTTTCTGAACACCGCGTAAAATATGTTAAATATTTCTATCCCAATCTTACTTTAGGAATAGCAAAATTTTTTATCAAGAGTACTTTTTTGATAAAATTTAAAAGGGTTTTTTATTCAACATCTTTCCGTGGACACACCAGTCTCCACGGAAAATGTTTGAATAGTAAAAAAATTTTTATTTTTAATTTTTAAAAAAAAATTTTCTACTTTTTAGTAAGATTGGGTAAAAAATTTAACAAATTTTATACGCGGTGTTCAGAAAACTGAAAAAAATTTAAATGGTTCAAGAGTCAAGTGCATTTATTTGAGAAGATATGGGAAAAAAGTTACTAGGAAAATTGAAAAGTAAAAGATAGTTTTTTAAAACCCTTTTTAAAAATTTGGCCCACTTTGATTAATTTGTATAAAAAATTTTTTTAATATTAATTATCTAATTCCAAATTAACAACTCATTATTGTACTAGTAGGCGTTGATAGTGACAAGCTTTATTGACATTCTCTTTTTTTAAATTTATTAGAAGCAGTAAGTCAGCTTTAAATGCTTACTTAACAGCAAAACATTTGATAAAATTAATATTAAAAATTTTTAAAATTATATTAAAATAAATTTAATCACAAATAAATAAAAGTAGGGTTTTTTTGAAAATTGGTATTAGAACTATC